>JACJUY010003402.1:27456-55226 GCA_014220935.1 Platorchestia sp. MABIK
GGAAATTCGTGTCACTTTCACGTGAATGTGCCCTATTTTTGCTGTAAAAAGTTCAGGACGACCATCGTAATGTCTTAATATGCACTAAATTGTGTGCAAGTGCACCGAAACTGGCCTTTTAGCGGTGACTACGCGTTCTAAAACGACGTCGCCGGGCACTCCTGTAGACGATGTTCATGCTCTCTTTAGCTGCCCCAAACGACCCTGCCGCAACCGACAAAGCGTCAACGTTTCCCAATTACTTCTTCGAGAATCTCTTGAGCATTCCTCTTACTTGGGAAGGTTGCACTTAGTTTCTTCAGTTCTTGCCTGCCGCTTTCAAATTATTTTTCTTTGTGATTAAATTTTATTCCTATTGTTGGTCTTGTTTCAGGAGCTTGTAAAATAAAAACTTTCAATTAGCGTTAAACTTACCAATAAGCAGTCGCTCAAATTCTCTAGTTAAATGTTTCAAACGGTTTTAGATTTTTTCCTTCAAGTCCAGTTCTCTTTTCTCTGGGGCTCTTGTTTCAGTTCGTGCTCGCTAGTGCTTTTGCTGTAAACACACACAAAGCGCTCACAAATGGCAAGTTGAAGGCACCTTGTACGAGATAATATGACCAATAAAACTCGGAAATAACAGTATATCAATGGGAATATGCTGCATGGTAATGGCAGAGCTTCATCGCTGGATATTGGCGAGATAGCGAGCTGGCAGGAGCTAGTGTCGTAACGACCGTAAGGGTCTGCCATCAAGGAACTGGCAATGTTTGTTCCAGCACCTAAATGACTCTAGTCGAGTGAGTCGCGATAACTTTAGGGCAGTCACAGGGGCTTGTGCGGGGCTCTAAGGCCACTGGTATGGGTATTATCCCTTGATCGTTTACTTTTTGCACTTGCTCTATAGTTTTTGTTTCCTTTATGAGTTTCCTATGTAATCGTTCGACGCTCGAAATCAAGCTGAATTCTTTGTGTTTAATTTGAAAAATATTAGACGAAGATGCATTCATTTGACAAACGAATGTAAAGGCCTTGACGTTAATACCCAAAGCTAAATTGGATCTGCAATGGTCGTTTGGGAACATTTAGGAGCATCGTTTCTAGGCAAATGGGGGCCGCTATTGTAATTTTAATCCCAGACGCTGGATAACAAACAGTAAACACTCGCCTAAAGAGATTGTGGACATTTGTAGCACTTAAACCTGTTCTAACTGCACCGATATACGGCCTCTATAATATACTTGGGTAATTTTAAACTCATACTCCACGACGGTAAAGTTTTCATAAAGGCAGGGGAATGGACAAACTTTCATGAATTGCGTGCTGTTGCAGAAACTGCCTGGGCTTTAGGGGGAGTTTGCTTCAAACGATCATAGCCGTAAGTTTTTCCCTTAATGACTAGCTCTCTTGGGAGTTGTTTCTTGATGAATTTGTCTCGCATGTTTTCGGAGTATTTCAGTGCGGAGTAAACAGGAAGGAGCGATCGTGTAGCCTTTTTTTGAGCTAAGGCGTCACTTGTTTGATTCACTGTGATGGGAAGTTTGAAAAGAGTTTTAGTAACTTATTACTAACACGTTTAAAAAATTAAAATTTTGTTTACCTACCTAATGAAAAGCAACACAGTGCTATTTTAGTGGTAAAGATCCACCTCAGGTGAAGTGTATTCATGTGTCTAAAAATATTTGGACTTCTTCAAAGAAAGTAATAAAAAGGCAGAAAGCATGGTCAGAAAAAAACTGTTACCTTTATTTCTCTCATTGTTAGAGGGTGCATGGCAAAGCTCGTTCGAAAGGAAGATTTTCAGCAAAGACGCACATGAAAGGACGTCAATTCAAAGCCGGAGTGATGAGATGCCACCCTCTGCTCCCGGTCGGAGTCAAGCGAGCGGCTTCAGAGGCGCCTAAGAGAGGTTCAAGAGGCAGAACCAACCCGCAAGAGGCGAGAATCGCATCACCTTCTCAATAGAGAGATGATGGCGCCACTAGTGGCACTACTTGTGCCGCCACTACAAAGTCCTTTAGAAAGACCATTACTCTTTGGTCTGATGCCGGAGGACGTTGACGGCTCTTCTGCCAACTCTCGCCAAATGGATTTCAGATTGGAGAGTTTTCCTGACTAGGTTTGCCAGGAGGAGGCTCGCATATTCATTTAGAAGTGTGGCGTAGATTTACTAAAAAAATGAATTAAATTTTTGTTATTAATCACTATTAAGTGCAACTGAACCTATTTTTGATACGTCTGCGTTTTCTTGCAAACAACGAACGTAGTACGATTGCTTAACCAGTCTATCAACAGTTGCTACGTTTTAATAAAACTCTGAAATTCTTGATATGAAAATTAAGAACGGCGGTGAAAATTCATGAGCGTTTGATCCGAATAATATACGGAAAAGAGGGAGGTATTGGGGAAAATGTATAACGCAAAAATTTCGTGCAGCGAAACTGTGAGCTGTAAATATAACTCACTATCAAGTTCGTGAATGAAGGCACAGTCGCTAAGTTTCTATAAAATAATTAGGGTTTATGCAATTGATGTGACAGAAATAATGTTACCTTCTTAATTGAGAGGTTCGCCACGGCAGTCATTCCTTTCTAGAGCCTTGAAAACAATGGTTGAAGAAGCCGTTCCCTTGAACGTTCAGTTAGGAACATTAACGGCCACTAACGGTTTTTTAACGGTCGTAAGACTGCCGTTACAGAGGCCAGTATCACTGATTTACCGATCGTTTAATAAACGTGCCGCAGAGCAGACATCCTGTAAAACTTGAACACCGAAAGTGACGAGAGCTTCAAGCTGAGATGAAGCGAAGTGATGGGAGCAGGCAAAAGAAGGCGGAATGTGAAAAAGAAAGAACAAGAAAAGTATCTATCAATATAGAACTGAAAGTACGGTATGAAAAATAGGCGAAAACCTTTTAACAAACTTATGATCTACGATAAAAATGTCTTTAGCGCTTGTTTTCCTTTCTGGAAATACCACGCAAGGGTATCACTGAATACATTTTTTAATCTAGCTCTATTAATTATTGCTTCCAATGGAAATACTGAAAATTCTAACTGACCGAGGTCAAAACACTCATTCCTGATGTGGAGGCTATGCAGGCCATGCTGATCCCTAATAGACCACGAATAAGTCGTTAAATACATAGAGATCATGGTGAAGCGTGGGTGTACTGTTTTTTTATGAATGTCAACACTGGCATGCTGGCAGCCAGTTGCAGACACATTCGAAATCAGATACACCGATCGCAACACTAGATTTGTGGGTCATGTTTTGGTTGCATCACTGTAAAATAACTACGAGTATGCCCGTCCCGTGATGATGATGGCTGAGATAGATAGAGCAGTGCATCGTCGGGCTGAGATCTATTCAATTTCAGCGCTAATGCGATACTAACCAAGCGAACAAATCATTTTCCCAACTGTCGTGATTGTTTCGGAGTCTGCACTAAGAACGTTAAGAGACGTCGGCGATGCTCATCTATCTAGCATTTTTCCTTTTTTTTAGCAGCTGTGCTTCCCCTCGAGCTACCTCACCAATACACAGAAGAGTGAAAGTTTTCCGGTCTCATAATCAGTACTATGGCAGAATTGGAAGAGTCGATATTCGTGATTCTTGTTTCACGACATGGTTTAAGTATTTCGTCCGGGGATTGACAATTGTCAGTTGGGTCATTTCGGACCATTTAGAACCTAAATGACAATGTTGAAAGTCTGCATTTATATACACGATACACTTACGCAATGGATTGAGAATGCAAAATATTCATTTTTAGAGTTAAAGCAAAATTTCAATTTCTGACGAGCGGAACATTTTATTGTCTCCATACAAAGGTTCGGCAGCTACTGCAAAAACTTTCAGGAACTGGTGTGAGGTAAAAGTGAAAGTGTAGTTTCCCTGCGTAACTATGATGCTAATGTGTAGTGAACCCGTCATTCACAGATCAATCACTGGTCGAAAAACAAAACACAAGGAAATTTTTTTGAACCTTATGTAAGCTATTTTAATTTCATGAACATCTTTTTTTTTTAATAAAACACGAAAATAGTATTGGTGAAAATCATAACTGCACAAAATCTCAGGCATTGGAAGGCTTGGAAACATGATGATGTGGCCTGACTCAAAAACAAATTACGAAGTCCGACCTAAACAAAGGTTTTATTATGATAATATGTACTGTATGTTTTACGGTGCCGAACAACGAACTTGTCTTTTTCCAGTTACTCCAGACGAAGTCTTACTGTCTCCTTCCCCACCATAATGTATTTCTACGCGACACCGAAGATCTCCCAATAATCACCAAGGGATAACAGGAATTTGGGCACCCTGCGGGCGACGTAGCAGTGCAGAACTGCTAGTGCACCGACTCGGCTTTACTCACAATCGTGCCAGAGCGTTGCAAGATTTGGAACCATGATCCTCCACATGGGCTTTCCTGAGATGCAAGCCATGGTTTACTTCACATAAGTGGCATTCAGGCACGACTTCACTTCCCGCTGACAAGAACCAATTTGTACTCCATAAAAATGGTCTCAGAACGGCTGTTGACTGAGCTGACCTGCATTGAACGCACTGAAAATAAGTTCATAAATAGAAAGAACTTGGCGATCGTGGAATGTTCTTTAAAATTAAAGATTTAATCTGGGGAAATAGTGCAATGACAGGAAGGAATAATTCAACGGCATCAATATTTTTTTCTTTGAGAAACAGATTCCGTCTTTTTATTTTGTTCGTGACGTATGACTTGAGCCATGTTTTGAAAAAATATTCGCACAAAAAACTTATTAAAATTAGCAAACATTTGAGTTATTTGCATTTTGAAATTACACACAGTCTTTACAGCCATTAATGAAACTGTATAATGAAACGCAAGGTCAATTGCAGTCAAATTTTTAGAGCAGGTGCTGAATAAATCTACTCCCAATTGGACTGCAGAAAACTTGTTGACTAATGTAGAAATATTGTTCAAATTTATGCTGTTCACGCAGCTCAGGTTGTAACATCAACGTAGAATTTATGTCATAGAAGAAGGATGTGCCAAAAATCCGCAAAACACTTCGCTTAACGGGATCTCGCAACAGCGTTGGGCGATGAGAGACTCGTGCTCAGTAGTCATCTCTTTCTCTGATTTGCTCTTCGACCATTGGAAAATTTATTCATAGGCAAAATATTTTTCCGGGAGAAAATTTCATCGAGAATAATCGGTGAAGAATATTGTAGAACAATGTAGTTGTAGAACAACATGTGCCATTCATCGTAAAAATAATTTTATGAAATTCCAAAATTGATTTGGCCTATCATATGAAAGATCAACCCACAGTGGAAGATATGTCAATCATATATCTTAATATCAGTTTAGCGTCAGTTTCAATGCAAATAGGGACTTTTGGCACATTTTATTTTCTGATATTAATTAATATTTTATGCGCAAATATTCACAGCTCTCCACAAAGGAAAGAAATATAAACTCGCAACGACTTGACATGATTTTTAAAACCCTCTAAGATTCAATGCTCTAAGAAGTTCAGGGCACAGTAATTCAAAATTCCGGGTCTGAAAAGAAAGAAAATTTGTAAATGATGATCAGTTGAACCATGAAATAAGCTTAGTCCAGGTGCCGAATAATATTCTTACCGACCCTACATGAAATTCTCGGCAGTGATAGGGTAATGATAGAAAAGTGAAAACTACATAATTAAAATGAAAAATTAGCAGCACAAGCACGTGAAAACACATTTTTTCATTCATGAAAATGTATTTCATCAAATTTGCAAGAACGTTAGTTTATATTTAAAAATGAGCTCATGAAATGGCGAAATCCTGTTGTGATAAATTAGGGACTAGACTGAGGATAATTTTTACGCCCGGGTTTCAAAGCCGTCAATACGTTAGGTCTGCGCAGCGCGTCTGAGTTGCCGCTCGGTCACTCGCAGCTCTCCCTCACGGAACCCTCGCGCTGGCAGCCTCACGGGAGGAAGAATGCTCTACGTTATCTACCGTAAGGTAGGATGCACGCTCCATAGACTCGCCAACGTAAAGTCCATTGCGTGCGTTCAATGTACTCGGCAGGATAATTTACATCATTTCCTTGTGGTTGAGGAAATGATCATGAGCTCAGGTCAAACTTATCGTTATACGCGCGGTGCGGATAATATTTCTCTCTGAATGAGAGGAAAGAAGAATTTGAGAGAATTGATACGTCAGACGAAAAATGAAAAAATTGCCTTAAAAATTCCATTTAGTTCATTTCAGAAAAATGCTTTTTCAGTTCTCGGGTTAATATTTGTTTCAATAGTTCTAAACACCATGAAACTTTATTTCTACCTCTCGACCTGGTGGAGAATTATTCCCGAGGAACGAGGAAACTCAGGTGCCTGGATGCATCTGAGTGAGGAAGACTGTGACAACAGTAGCCACGCTTCAGACTGCGCAATGGTTGACGTAAATTGGCATACAATCCATTACTCAATTTTTAGTGAACCAAATTTTTAAAGCACTTTATCAGATTTTTAGACCTAATTATTTGGTTTTGATCTGGTCTTGCGATAGTTACACAAGCGAATGATGTCGCTGCAATTATTTTTAATATTCACCAAAGACAGGCAATCTGAACAATTGGTTTCTGACGCGTGAAAAATAAAGAGTATTTGGAATAAACACAATAAAATATTACAACTTGTGGGTCAAGATATGTTCAGAAATTTGCACAGCACCTCATGGCAACATTATTCTAAGGTTTATATAAATGTTTAAGCTAGTTAGCTAAACATCGTCGCACGCTGGGCTGATCAAACAGTGGGTTGACAGGGTAATCGACACTAATTTATCCCAACAATATTAGTTTACATGAACAAGCGAGAATAGCATTGGAATTAACATCGAATGAATTTCATTCCTTAGTAAATTAATTCACATTTTGAATCACCAGCGATATCATTCAAATATCTCGTATTACCTATACTTAATCAGAATAGAGATCCAAGGTTCGCTTTAAATTCATAGTTTTATTTTTCATAGATTCTATCGAGGGTCAAAATCTATGTTTTGGGTACATAAAATAGAAGGTAATTCAAGATCGGGTTTTGAACTGGTAAAGAAGTACGCAGTCAATTCCATTTCTTGCGGGAGGATTGCGGTGGACAATTTGCAGGACTATTAATTGTTTAAGGGTTATATTGGTCTATAGTCCAAATTTCATTCATCAAATTATGTGAAGAACGCAGAGAGTGAACCAAAAGATTAGGTAATTTCAAGCATTTTAGTGATTAATATGTGTGGGAATTCAAGTTCCTCTGAATTTTAATTTTTTTTTTCTGCTTGAAGCGTCAAAAATAAATTGATTTATTTCCACCATTGTTATGTCAGGCTTCAGTCCAGTGTTGCACGTAGGGAAAACAACTGTTCGACACAGTATTTTTAAGCTTCTTCAATAAAAATGCCTCGACTGTGCTATGGTTTCCTGTAGAATGACAGTTTACGGCTAATATGTCTGTATTAGTGAGTCAGTTTTTAAGGATGATAATTCTCAGAAATTTGAAAGATTTACATTCTTAAATTATAGGCTATCACCATTTTCCGGTGTACGGAGGAACTGCAGTCCGCTAGCTAAAGAATCTTATGTACTTTGTTTGTTAGCTATTGATGTATATTTCATTCATTTTGAGCTACATAAAAATTTCTTAAGTTCTCTATTTATTCTATCTACTGTACAAAAATATATAGTGGTTGCTTGGTCCGCCTTAGCGTCACGCCGTTCTCAAGGACCTGTAATACGAGTTTTACGAGTGCACAAGTAGAAGATTATTTTTATCGTAGGTACTATTAGGATGGGTATATTCATTTGTCATCCACGTCTGTAAAATGTATTCAATTTAAATATTGAAACCCGTTATTTTTGGCGAGCCGTGTAGACTAGTTTGCAAATATTTGTGAGCATAACTCAAAAGTTAGGCTTGAGGCCAGCAGCGAACGAAGATAATTCTTCATTGTTTGTAAAATCTGTGTAGCTAAAATGCTTTCAGAATTATCAAAGATGCTTCAAGGTGTGGGATTCACAGATAAGTATTCAGTTACTCGTAAAGAACCGCACACGTACAATTCCGAACAGCAATGAATGTATCAAATAAGTAACAATGTTAACAAGAAATAATTTACAAAATAATGGTTACAAATATCACACACAGAAATTCGTAACTTCAACTATAGTAGTAAATAGTTTTGTGTGTAGAAATTCAATCAGTAAAAATTAATAACTCGTGAAAATTTCTGTATTCTATTTACAGAAATGATTCGTGACGAAATACAAATAATTTACCGGCAAAATAAAGTGTCATTTAAACCTATTTTTAAATATGTTTGAGAATTGGCATGCGAGTGTCCTACCTAATCTTTAGAAAATCTCTTTTTGAGGAACACTGTTTTTTACTTCTGAATTTAACAACCTTCACCGCGAAGGTCGACTTAGTATTTGTACGTTTAAAAGATCCTACAAAATCTTCTAAGGGTCAATGAGTGCTTATATTCTTAGTGTAAGATTTGTGTCCACCTATGTAAATAAAGGTAAAATAAATTACTGTTAAAAATAATATCAAAAATGAAACGAATTATTCTTAGAACCGAGTCAGGCTCGGACCTCTGCTTTGTTTGAAAATACTGCAAGTGAAAATTTAACTTTTAGAACACAGTGAATCCGTAGAATCTTTGTGCTCTCTAGCGGAGGAAGACTCTGGGTGACAAATTAAGTAGTCAAGACACTTAATTGTGCCTCATGCTAGGTGCTTGCCGGAGACGCAAACCAGGATTGGGCCAGTCTCTCAAGTCCTCATGATAGTCAAAGCTGTCACAGGAAAGAACAAAGCAACACGCGAAAATCCTCATATATGAACAAGTCCGGAGGAAATGAAAAGTGTACTCTCGAGAGCGTACATTGAGCAGGAACAGACGTCGATGGTAAATACGAAGAAAAAGAATTTTCTCTTTTTTCAATCGCTTAGATGTAGCTTAAGCAGGGCATTAAAACAGTTTGATTTCAATTCGCTTTTTGATCTACTTAAGAGTTTAATTACGGATGCTCACACCAATTAAATGAAAATTATCTAAACACAATTTAGCTACAGAATTCTCGGGAGAGATTTAAATGAAAGCTTACCATTGCGCAACAGTGTTTCCATATGATTAAAGAAGTTCATTTGGTAAGTACTAAAGTATTAAAAGCTCACTGTCTTAGTCTAAATTATTAGAGAGAATTACTAAATTACTGATACCAAAGGCACTCGGATTGCTTCAGTCAACCCATGTTGACCTTGGACGAAATTGCGACAGTACCATCAGTCGCTGATATAAGAACCGCTGACTGTTAAACCACAAGCGCAGAACTAAGTTCCACAGTATGGTACGCTAATGTCGGTGCTTTACATTATACCAACCAATAATAATGCCGTCGCAACCCGAGCAGGCCATACGCTACCTGGTGTAATCGCCACTGTGTTGGCCAGCATTTCGCTGCACCGCTGCCACTCGTGACCGGATCGACTGGCCAAATTGATAAGACTTGTGGGAGCGAGAGCCAGCCTGAATAATGGGACGCTTAGTGCGACTGTCAAGTGTTAAGTATCACAGGTGGAAGTAGCTCTTGACGTTGCTCTTTATTTTCTTCTGCATTCGTACACAAGTTTAATTTTGAAAATTACAGAATCACGTATTCTGAAGTTAAAAATTAGTTGCAAAATCATCGTAACGACTAAGGTATGTCGCGAAAGCTTGCTATTTATCGTAAAATTTACAATACCTGCAGTGGTAGATCTCAATTTGAAAAGAATGTGCCCTGATGAGTATTACCAATGCATATTGTCGATAAAGAATATAGGCATCTCTTCTTTTAAAATTATCAAATTTCTTTTCCTTCAGTTTACACTACCTGTTTATCTGGTTATCGATATACTATCCGTTTATACACTCTACTTATCTAATTATCCCTTTACTATCCATTTATTCAACCAACTTATCTGCTTATCGCTTTACTATATGTTTATCAGTGTTGGCTAGTTCATATTGGCTGGTCCATTCGAGGCTATTAAATTTGAAAATAAAATTTACGGCGTTCATTGTTGTATACGTGCTGGTAGGGACATACCAGATTAAAATTTTTTTTAGAATAATTGAATCATTTCTTGTTCTTTGCACTTTAGTCCTTCATAGACGGGCAGGTACCCTCCATCAAACATTGCCTACATTGTGAAGAGCTCACTGCCTCACGACTTTGACACATGCAGGGCACTTGCGCCATCACCATTGCTTAAGTGAGGCTTCGTTTAACCGTTTACGATCTTCACTCTGAAACAAGCCTCCTAGGTTACACACACACGACCTTGTTTACCTTCGTGAGATAACACGAGGTGACTCTTGAGTAAAGCTGTAATTGTTTGCAGAAAACTTAGCTATCTTCAATATCACATTCACTGAGGCGCTTAACAACGGCTGATTTAAAATACCCTTGGATCCAATATGAAAACTCATGAAATGTTGTTCTTTGGATCCGAAAATAATTAACTCGGCAAGGTAAAATTGAGTACCTATGATATTTTATCATTTGTTTTAAGTTTAACCACCATTTCTGCTCAAACAACGTTATTTCCCCGAAACAACTCGGGGACTACAGGGGAGTAAAATTTGGATTTCTCAGTTTTCAGAGCTCGCTACGCTGGCAACAGAAGGCACAAATATTATTTTTTTTCTAATTTAATTTCAATTGACTGTTATTTATTTGGCAAAATTTTTAGAATTGATATTTCATGCGTAGAAAAGTGTTTTCATCAAATTAAAAAAAGGGGTTACTTATGAACGTATAGTATACAATCAGCGACTTCATGCCTACTGCTATACTGTAGAAAATATGAAGTCCAGTGTGAATCCTTCCTTTTTTTGAGAGATTAAAGAATTGAAGCATCGGGAGACTACCTATGAGCAGCAGTTCCGATACTCCCAGAGATTAATTTTTTGGAGGATTGCAGTCAACAATACGTTGTTCACCCTTTATTGACTTTGATGCAAATGAAATACACGAAAATATGGCTATCCATTTACGTACTCTTCACTTTCTGAAAACGAAACAAGAACTATTTTCTGAAACGAAACATGAACACCAGTGGAACTATACCATTTATTAGTTGATTTGATCCAAATGAATTTTGATTTTATCCTCGCAAAATTAGAATTGCTCAAAGTGAATTTTAATTTGCTCATCGTGAAAATAGAATTGATCAAAGTGATTTTTGATTTGCTTCTCACGAAATTAGAATTGCTCCAAGTGAATTTTAATTTATTCCTCGTGAAAATAGAATAGCTCCAAGGGAAATTTTAATTGCTCTTTTTCAATTTAAATACTTCCATAAGAATTTTATCGGCTTATAATGTTATTTGATGGAATCTTAGTGAAATTGATTTTTCTTTGTGAAGTAATTTTATTCCAACTATGCTTACAAAGACACAGAGTTTTTCCAGAGTATAATTTACAAATGAATTTAGAATATAATTTTCGTTATATGAACCATTACACATTATCAAACCACTACACAATATAGTAGTATCTAAGACACTTTGATCAAAGAAACATCACAGAAATACCGCCGCGTTGCACATTGCTGCACATCACGTTGCACCTTGTGTAGACATGCTACTGTCATCAGCAATAAGTGTACACCTCAACTCCAAACATCTTCATCTTTCAGAAACCAAAACCTTTGAGATGAAGTATAATAAAACAAGTGCACGAAGCAGATAGAGAATATTAGAAGCTTTCAAAATTGAAGAGGACTGGAAGAAAGCTGCAAACGCACTTGGAGTAAACGCTAAGACTGCATACAGGTGGCTGAAAAACAAGCAAGTCTTACCTAAGAAGAAGGGAAGAAATAAGACGAAGAAAAGTCCCGAAAAATTGAGGATACTGACAACAGTCATTGAAGAAAATGCTTCAATTACTCTCACACAACTTCGCAGAAAAGTACGACAAGATCATGATATTGACGTGTGTGTTAATATGATCAAAAATTGGCTCGATGGAGAAATGTTTTCCGTCAAATTAGTGAGGCCAAATATTAATGGAATGAATAATGAGGAGAACAAAGGAAAACGCGCTAGATACCTGGGGCAATTTTTCAATGTGAGATCGAAAGGACGGACCCCAGTATGGGTTGATGAGACATAAATTTCAACCTTTACTGTAAAAGAAACCAAGGAAGATCAAAAATTGGTACGAGAGCTTCAGTGATTCTTCCGTCCAGCAAAGGTGTAAATGTGCATGTCATTGGAGCAATGACAAGTATCCAATTGGTTCTAACCTCGACTCGCTGCGGCTCGTTCAAACGAGAGGATTGTCTGCAGTGGCTCCAGCAGCTCATAGGTGCATGTCGTCAAAACGGGATTGATCATCCTACTTTCATAATTGACAATGCTCCAGCTCTTTCTAATTTCGAGAGGCTAGAGACGGAATATCCCAGTATTGAGAGACATCGTTTAGCTCCGTATTCTTATTTGCCAAATCCAACACAGTTAGTTTGGAACCTAGTGAAGAGTCACGTAAAGAGACACTTGCGTGAAAGGATGCATGCATTTCTTGAGATAGTACCAGGTGGAGCATTGCCAGTTACTGAGCAAAGGATGCGAGAGATGGAGAACATCGCAGTTAAAAGATTTGTCAGCCCCGGTACGTTGCTCAACTTCACCAACAGGGTGGAGAAGTACTATGCTGCCGCAACTCGTCAAGAAGACCTTATAGAAATATGTTAATGAGACAATAATTGTCAAAACTTGTATAGGCGTTGTAATATCTATATGCTTACTTTTCTTTTTCGTCATGCTTAGTTATGACGCTTCAGCAGTATTGCTTTTTTGATCGTAATACTGTACTTTTTCATTAAATTGCATTTGTACACGAGTTATCAGTAAAATATTAATTGATCATTTTTTTAAATTTTAAATATGCTTCCTATCAATATATTGGGGATTACGACCTAAACATGTATAATGATGATAATGATAATGATT
The DNA here is from genome assembly GCA_014220935.1 of Platorchestia sp. MABIK. Classification (NCBI taxonomy): domain Eukaryota; kingdom Metazoa; phylum Arthropoda; class Malacostraca; order Amphipoda; family Talitridae; genus Platorchestia; species Platorchestia sp. MABIK. The sequence goes on from JACJUY010003402.1 coordinate 40,477, forward strand.
TGTTCGATAGGATGTCATCTACCGGATGATTGTCAGAAGGAAATAACCCTTGGGTAACACAGCTACTGGATGATCGTCAGTAGGTTACCGGTTGAACCTGTGATCTCAATACCCTGCACACTATTGAAAGTCCCTTTGCTTATATGCCTATCACTGATAGATTAATGAATTAAAGAACTAATTAGTCTTCCTACAAAATTTATCAAAAGGTTATTAATTATTAATTAACACTAAATAAAATATACTCAATTGCTAATTAATATTAATTAATTATAAGAGTACTGATTTGGCAATCCAGAGGGTTCGAACCAAAGTCCAACCCTGTGGTTAGGACAATTTATAGGATGTTAAATATTTTAAATACACAAGCTGAAAAGAATTGCGTAATTATATTATAACTATAGCAAACTAAAAATCATTGGGATTGATTGCAAATTAAAAAGAGCAAATCAAATTTGACTTGGAGCAATTCTATTTTCCCGAGGATCAAATTAAGACTTACTTGGAGCAATTCTAATTTCGGAAGGATCAAATAAAAATTCACTTTGATCAATTCTATTTTCATGAGGAACAAAATTAAAATTCACTTTGAGTAATTCTAATTTCGCGAAGATCAAATCAAAATTCATTTGGATCAAATCGACTTGGCAAATTAGATCGTTGGCAAAAATTAACAAATACCTGAACGGATTCAACAGACTGGAAGTAACCGTACCAAGCCACACGCACGAACCTGTTAAATATAATGTCTAGTCTACATGTTAGTCCGAAAGAGATTATACAACAAACACATGATAACGTGTGCTGTGGATGCTGCACATGTATCAGCAGAAGCGAACATGTGGAATCCATTGCATTGAACTTTCAATGAACACTAAAGAGTAGGCTATGGATATATTCTTCCTCAAACTATTCTTCCTCAGAATAACCATGATAGAATAAACACACTCATATTCCTCAGTACCGATAATCCCGCATTTTAGCCCGACAAATTTTCAGCTTAAGTATGGAATCTAAAAACAATGTTAAAAAATATTTTCAATGTTTTGAATATCTCTTCTTTTGTAATCTCTTCATACAGAAACGTGACCGTTTCAAAAATAATGCTTCCCTATGCTTTGAAAATATTTATTGCGATGAAAATGATCATTCAATCTTACAGATAAACAAAAAAATCAACGAAGAATCGATACGATCATTATATTCTTTCTGAAACGGTAAAAAAAATTTGTTTAAATTTTGATGGGTAAATTTTAATGGATATTTTTGGCTGTTAGATTTTTTTGGAAAAACTTGTCTGCTGCTTAACTAACTATGATTGATATTTGAATAACTTCTGAAACGATGAACTCGTGTAATTTCTCAGAACATCAAACTGAGAGTCAAAAGGCCCCGCAGACTTGCCTGCGCGGCATCTGAGTGCAATGAGCGTTATGGCAAATCCGTGATCCCTGAGGCTTGCTACCTTTACCGCTTTACCTTGCACTTCATTGAACAGGTGGTCTGATAGAGAAACATAGCATCGCTTTCTAGAGGAGTTGGACTCCCTTGGACTAGTTTTTAAGCTACATTTTACTATAGCTTTTTACACACTGCTATCCCTTGCTCACCTCTCAAGTTATATCCAACTAAGTGCCATGCTCTATAGTTTTCATAATTTTTCTATTCTAGTTACTTTACATTTTACTTATTTCAAATCATGGTTCTTAATTTTTGAGAGATGGTAATATTGTGCTTAGAACCCTGTTTTCCGATTTTCGCAGCGTTGATTGGCGTTTCTTCCTGGGTTGAAGTGTTCAACTTCTAACCACATCAAAAATGTCAATGGTCAGATTGACTAAGGATTGTACCATTATACTAGCATAAGTGGAATAACGGGTTCTGAATTCAAGTACGATAAGTCCAGTCTGCCACGATGCTTCCTATTCGAGCTCTACATAAGAGATATTTTTTCTTCTTCCCAGAATTAATGTGCACGTACTTCGCGACTCATTTATTTAAGCAGAACTTAGAACAGAATTATCACCTTGAATTGGAGGTTTCGCAGAGTAGATGCCTGCAGCTGCAGCGATCAATCCTCCAGTTCCACAGTGTTCACCAGCGTCTCTGGCCGCCCCGCCCTGCCTGCCACTCCGCAATTTTCCGCATGGTCGGCAGCCAATGCTGGGGCCGCTGGGCAACCCCTACTGGCATCCAGGGCGCGTCCACTTCTGTTGAGAGGCGCTCTCATGTACTCCTGGGTGGCTTTGGAGCGCCGGATTGAGCCAGTGTCCATCCAATTAATTACAGTTTTCTTCTTTATGCATGATGCACACATAAAGCGCTTCACACGTTAACTGCGTTTGTGCGGTTGTTACGTTTGGTTTGGTTAGGTTGGAAGTAGCAAAATTGAAAAGCTGTTTTTACTGCTTGATTACGATTTTCTTCTTTTAAGAAGCGGGATAAATATAATTGCACGATACAATTTTAGCTTTTACTTTATAATCCAACTTAAATAAGTTTAGTGAAATAATTGAAATTTCATCCATCGATACAGGTGCGTAAATTAGCCATTTAACATGTTGACCGCCGGAGTTAAACAAAATTTTACTTTTCAACTCAAATATAAAGTCAATTTTAGTATGCAATATTGTAAGTAGTAAACATTAACTGGATCATGCTTCATTTAGCTTAGATTAAGTATTTCCACAAAATTCTGGAGGAAACTGGTGAGTCCATATTTTACCCGCTTCACTGGCTGGCTGGCAAACCCAGCCGAAGAAGGCGTACGGGCTTCCCGAGACTGGTGGGGCAGTTAGAATACAGCCTCCATTCAGCACTAACCTTTCTCCGCTGGTGACTCTTCAGCCCTGCTTGTTATTTGAGCCGCAGCAGTTAGTTACTGCGTTTTGAACGACTACCTGCGAACGTCGCCACTCTCACCAAGGCCGCTGGGAGTCCGAGCCATCCCAAGGGGGAAGGCGTGGATCCACTAACTGGGGGCTATTGCAAGGTCTGCCGAGGATTCCTCTTTATAATCCTGAGTTTCGATAAGGTGAGGCTATCTGCCAGTGAACTCCTGATCTCGCCCCTTGCCATCTTATTTAGAGTGGATGATCCCATAGAACTGGACCGTAAGCTTGTTTCCACCAGGTTTTGTGCAAAATGTGCTATAATTACTATTATTACTAAAATGATCATTCTTATCATTCATACTAAGCCTATGCTTAATTCTTAGGTCTCGTTTCTTTTCTTCACAGGTGCAAATGTTGTGAGCCTGGCGTGGATGTGGAGAGCGGAAACTTTTATCTATTAATAGAGATGATAAATTACGCGGAAAGGAGAAAACTTTCTTTGATAAATAATGAATCAACCTATTATTTCACCTTTAACTTTTTACTAGTCATTGAAAGGCACAAAAACAGCCTAGTGCGTATTAGTAATTATTCTTGCTGAGCTTGTTAAAGCTGGAGTCAATTTACATTCACTTTTTGTATGGCATAATGAAAATTGATTTTGTAACCACTGGTCGGTCAGCAGCACTATAAGAATTCCCTCCGTGTACTATCGGTGGCTCACATGGCGGTTAACGTGTCAACTAGTGGTTCACATATGTTTCAATATACGGTCAACGTGCAAGCATATTTTGCCTGAAAGTAGTTTAATTATTCTGTGCCACAAGCACAAACAGGCACAGCAAAGTATAGATAATGCTAGGGAGAAAGAAGTAATGAGGTCCTTGCTACGCTTTACACGTTCAATAATTTCATAACCAGCATTATTTTAGTTTCAGTTGCAAAAACAAATTACGAAGACCAACTTTCGAGAACAACACTACTGTACTTTATTCTAGAACCAAATTTTCAACTGTTGATGCACTGCAATTATATCAACAATGTCCTAATATATCTTTTCTCGAATAACATTAAATCAAATTTGTTTTGAATATTTTGGATTTCCTCTTTTATCGTTTCGTTCGGAACTTTTTCCTCCGGCCTTCCGGCATCAAATTAGCTTTTAACTTTTAAATTTGTTTAGTAACTCCTGATGGGAGCTACATTTTTTTAAAAGAAATCTAGGAGCGATTATTTTAATTTTTTGTCTTTTATTGACTGTTACGTCAGTTATAAATTTTATAACTCCTTTGTTATAATTGTAATCTCTATTTTATATATACTGGTAGACATGCACTTCTGAAACAGAAGCAAGATACATGGATGCTGGTAAAATCACCCGATTTTCTTCTTTATTCATCAGTCGTATCTGCCTCATATGAAAATTGTAAGGGGTAGTTTTTATGGTGAATCGAATTTACTCTACTCATGCTGTACGGAGAAATAAAACCAAGCGCAGAAGTTGAAGTAAGCTGTTAGAATTGAACAATTATTCATCGAGTTCACCTTTAACTGCCCGAATAAATAAATAACCAGTCAAATAGGCGGGAAAATATATTCTGTGAGCATAGGAATCCCGTTTCCTTTGATAAAGTCTCGCAGTACAAATGTCAAAGCATAATTGGCAAATTTAATTAAATATCTTTATGTAATAACAAATGAATGAAAAGTAGATGCAGGGCTTTAGAAAACTCTAACGTTATTATTCGTGCTTCGGTGAATGAATCAGCATCCCAGAGACCTAATTAAGTATTCAATGCTTGCTTTTGAACATAATGTTTCAAGTTAAGTTGTACATGAAAACGTAGAATCTTTGTATAAGGTGCGTTCTTAAACACAGGATACCCTGCGCGTAGGAACAGCAAGTGAAAAGGAGTAAGGAAGAAAAGACAAAAAAGAGAAAGCTAATGAGGCATGAAAACTGGAAGAAGCAAAATGGATACAAAAGAGAGAAGTCCAGAATATATAGTCACATGGATACAATTTGTCACACGAATATGGACACAACTATAGGTGTGACGAATTTTTCTCAACCTCTTGCGTATGTTCGTTATTCTAAGTATGAAAGAATGAAAGATGAAATCTTGTTTTGTAAGCCACGGTAAACTACAAATGCCGCTGCAGGTTTCTTCCATATAATTAAATATTTTATAGAAGAACAGCCAATTTGACTAAAGAGATTGTGTCGAGTGTGTACCGACGGCGGATCAGCAATGTTTGGCTGTCAGTTTGGCTGTACCAACACATGCATTGCATTTACCATTCGAGGAAATGCTCACTCGTGTAATTAAAGCATTAAATGAGAAATCAATACCTCTTGCTCCGAGGTTTTTCACAATTCTCTGTGAAGATTTGATTCCATTACCTGATGTACTACTGCTCAACACAGAGGTAAGGTGGCTCTCGAAAGAAAAACATTGAACAGATATTTTGAATTAGAAAGTGAAGTGTAAATTTGTTCGGCAGTCAAACTATAAATGAATTTGAATTTTTATTTCCAGAGAAATCTACATTAAGCAAATTAGTGTTCTTTTAGACATATTTGAATTATTTTATAACATAAATACATCATTACAAAGAACAGAGAGTGTGATAATAAAATAATCTGAGAATATGACATTTTCCAAAATAAAGATAAAACTCTGGATCAAAAAAATTGAGCACAAGAAATTATACCGGTTTCAACCCTTGGGTAAACTGTTGAAGAAATGAAGATTGAAATTGATATTGATGATTTGCTCGCCATGATAAGAGAACAACTGCAAAATTTTATTGTTGAAATAATCTATTTTCCTGTTGAATGGAGCAAATCTTTCTGCCTTACGATCAACACTTTGAGTGTCTATGTTTCTGATGGTCTAAAACCGAGGAGGAAAAGTTAATCGAACATCAAAACTTGGTTCGGTAAACTATCCCAATATAGGAGTTTTGATTAAAAGGTTTCAAGAAATTTCCAGTACTGTCATTTGTTGCAATAAAAAGTTGTTGCTCTTCGCAACTACGCACTTGTGTGAAACAGCAATCACCCAACTTCTTGTTAGCAACAAGTACAGGAAAGAAATTAAATGTGGAGGACAACTTGAGACGTGTGACACCATCCAAAATGGCCAGGATAAAATTGTTAGCCTAAAAATGCAGTACCAGCAAACAGATTTAGTCAATGCCTTAAACTAAGTAATTCCTATCAACCAATATAAATAAGTGCACACTTGGAAAACAATAATTATACTTTATTTCCATGAATAAATTTAGATAAATTCATAAGTAACTTTAGATTCAATCTCTAACTTGTTTAAACAAATTCGAAAATTCTTCAGCAATTCACCTAATACACATATTTGTGTGTTTGAGTTTCACTGAATCATGAATTCCATGAAAAACGGGCGTTAGAGGTACAAAATAGAACACATGGTTATTGGAAGAATTGAAGGTCGTGAATCGAGTACCTAAAATGGGTGTTGCTTGAAGATGATTGGGAACCACTGGTTTAGACATTTATTTACAGAAGTCTCATATTTCTCAAATAAAAATGAAATTTCTAAGGTAAACTTTTACAAAATTCTACCGCCCACGAAAAGCTACTAACTTATCGGGTAAATTTCATAAACGTAGCAAAGGATAAAACTATCAGCCATGCACACTGCATCATATCCGTCTGTGTTGATACGAATCCTTCGCAGAACTAGCTGGAGTTTGGGCAACTGAGAGGTGGTGCGTTCAGCATTATAAATGATTTGCTGGTGCCATGCATGCTCTGGTGAAGCTGGACCTGTGGCCTATCGCGATTTAATTAAGATTTTAAAATAATTCGTGAGTTCATAAACAATTGAATTCTCTTGATCTGAAACACAAAAAATAAAAAAAATTATTAATTGAAGAAAATCGAAAAAGGTGAACACTCATAAAATGAACAACATATCACGGATTACATATTTTATTGAACATTCTAATTACAAAGAAATTCATGAAAGTGAGAGAAGAAAGTTGCCCAGACGCTCTGAAGGACGGCACCACAAGTATAGCAAAGACTAGCGCTCTATAACTTTATAGTCGTGGGTGTCTCTCGGCGATCATCTTTGATAAGCCCTACCATAACAAAAAAATAAATAAGAATAAATTTTGAAACCATTTTGTCTATGTGTACAATGAGGAAAAATTCGAGAGAAGTTTATCTTGCTTTTTAGTCGGAGACCTTCTGCTATACTAGTGACGATTGGCATATTTAATTCCAGTTAGATGTTAGTTTAAGCCTCCCTAACTGCAACGAAGGCGTTCCAAAGAGAGGAAGAACCTTAATACTCAAATTAACCACCATGACTACTTGACGGGACTTGAAAATACTCTCATCCCGTGTTACTTGAATGCCAAATCTCAAAATATTTTATCGCTGGTATCAAATTCTAAATTTTATCTTTAACGATGTTTGCTATGCTCCCACCTATTCAACATTCAAAGATAGGTTTCGATCTTATTTGATCTCAAATTGCTGTTCAAATGTATGCTAAATAAGAATTAACGGAAATTAGAAGCGAGTTAAGAAGAACCAAAAACCGTGTCATCTCTAAATTATATTCCTCACCTTGGGGAAGGTGAAGGATGAAACAGAATCAGTTGCTACCATGAGAATATTTGCATGTGTGAGTGTCCATTTGTGCTGAGAAAGAGTTGGCATTCACGTACATTTACAAAGTTATTTATGTATTGAATACTGCTGACTGAAAACATTAACGAGACAGTCAAACTGTATTTTCTCACAGTTTGACATTAACATAATCGTACAAACTCAACTAATTCATGGTGGTTACTATTTCATATTGAGTCATTATTCAGTCACTTCAATACTCATTCATGTCTTGATATTTTGCTATAAAAAACTAGTAGCTTTTTCAACCCGCTATGCCAATGTTTTTGACTGCTATATATTAAGTATACTATTGTGTCTTATATGCATCTGAGCGTGTGCTGGCGGTAAATAAACTTTTCCAATCTTTCGACTACTGAATGGAGAGTAATACATATTGGAAGTGTATATTTATATAAAATTGCACGTATTGGTGATTTTAGAACATGACAGTCCTGTTGTAGGAAATTGAAGGCTTGAATTAAACTCCTTGGAATTTTTTTGTATTGACTCTCCATGGGCTAAAAGAGATGATTCAAAACGTGCATTTGACATGGTGAAGTGACATGTGACATCGGGTCGTCAGCTTGCTGGTCAATGCACAGAGGTTTTTCTAATCACTCATAACTTGTTTTCCTCAGAGTGATTTTTCTGAAATATAAATAGAGTATTAGGTTTACTTTTTTTAAATCTCACAGGAAATAAAGGAGAATTTCCCGACCATATTTTCAAAATTAATTAACAGAAGAAAAACATGGCCTAATGAATAGCCTCTCATTTTGAAGAGCCTCCTAATGCTGCTATATGTACTGGCCAAAAAGCCGTCAAGAGTTGATTTGTGACAAATGTGCATAACTATAGTTAAAAGTAAACGAAGAAAATATCGTTATAATGGGGTCTCGTTTCCTCTTTTTATCTCTTCGAGATAAGTTTCACCTTCTGCCCGTATAGCGGAGCAGTTAAGAATTGCTCACGGCATCTGCCGCTGGCAGCGTAATTCAGGTTAGTCATTCAGAGTAGCTACGTTCGCGTCAAGAGATGCTGCCGCGAAATCTTTAACGGCGGCCGAAGCTGCCATTTGGCTGCTCAAAACCTTTCCGCTTCATATAACATACCTAGCTAGAGGCAGCAACTGTAGGCAAATAGATTTCCTTGCGCAGGAAATCTATGCGCAGTCCCGGCGCCACCAACCATGTGAATAATTGTGGACGATCTACCCCGATCGTGACAGAGATTTTATATTCTTGCATACTGACATGTTTGAGAAAGTTACGTTGACCGACTCTAAAATTTTACCTCTTCGTGTGCTATTTAATCTGAATTTTTACAGATTTTTCCAGTGAAAATCGCACAACTAAGCGGAAAAGGAGGTTAGTTCTTAAATATATCCCTAATTTTTGTGGCAAAGACGCAGAAATATGCACATGCATATTTTCTAGTTTTTAAGACTAAGGCCGTTTTGCAAACGAGCTCCATGCTTTAGCACCTAATATAGTCATTCAATGAATACAAACTTGACCTAACCTGGCTTAACCTTACGTAAGCAAGCGTAACATGAACTAAAATAATTGACAAAATGTCTTCATTATCGAAATTTGATAGAGGAAGTCCGGTAGATGGATCATCAGGATGTAGAAGATTGGTATGTTTTTCCATTTATGTCTAACTTTTTCTGACGAGTTATCTTTCCGAAATTAGGATTGGCTATTACATTAATCGGATGAATAACTTCCATAAAAATGCTGCAGATTGATAAATACACTTTGTGTAATTATCGGTGCATGAAAACGGCCCTCCTTAGTATACGGCCCTCCTTAGTATACGGCCCTTCCCAGTATTCGGCCCTCCCCAGTATTCGGCCCTCCCCAGTAAAGCAGAATACGGACAAAAAAGCCCTCAACTACTAGATTTTGCAAAATGAAAACTTATATTTTGTCTGATCCTACTTACGCTGTACTTGCAGCAAGGTGGTGATCTTAAGTCCAGGACTATTTTCGAATCAGTGGCTCAGTTGCCTGCAAAACTGATCGCCTGACACATCCGGCAAAAACTTATTTACGTGTGGTAAAGCGTCGCAAAGGGGAAAAGTGAGTCTCAGAAGTAAATTTTGGGCTTCTCAAGATTTCTGATATGGGTACCTCGAGTTGCAAAGTAAAACCAATAAATTACCCCATGGATGTTGAAGCTTGTGAAACACCTTCAACGCTATTATGATGTACAGAATCCATTTGGAAACTACATTTTAAAGTAAACGCTGGCTCCTAATCTTGTACATGAAGGAAAATACGGTGCTGTTTTAGCGTGAGGTCTACCACACAAAAGCTTGAGATCTATTTCTAGCTAAAGTACTATAGGGCGAGGTCAGGTTATGTTACTAAAGGATGTTACTTATTTTAATACACATAATTTAGCAATAAACACTTAATTTGTACATCTCAAACTGTACATGGGTCGGCGATATGTGGGGGTTGGCCTCACGGCATAGTAGCACTGAAAATTCTACCAATCCGCGAGATTTGAGTTTATTTGCTCTCGCAGTACATCGGTCTCACGTATTTCACGTTTCATGTAGAGTTTCAATTATAATTTTCTTCGTTTGCTGTATGGAGTCCTAAAAACTTCCAAATGCAAGTGACACAATACATTTGAATAATTTTCTTAAATTACATACCGTTATTATAGTTTCATTGCATTTATGTAACTGCGCTCGCGGAAAGTTCTTAATTCATATTCTGATAAAAAAAAAATATCACCCCTACGTATTTACTTTATTTTGTAGTATGTTTTATTGCAAGAAAATTATATGAACAGGCACAATATATGGTTAATGCGTTCTTCAACTAATAATCTCAGTTGTTCAAAACTTGAATCAGCTCTATTAAGATTCGAATAAATGGGTATACATTTTAGGTGCGTAAGTTGAGGTTGGCAGGAGAAAAAGATTTACAACTCGAAGGTCGGCTGTACGCACAGTTTCATTCACCTCTGCCCGCTTTAAGGTATTCCCATCTACCTGTACTGTTTATTTCGTACGTCTGAAAGCATATTAAACTATGCAAATATTAAACTATGCAGCTTCATTTGCTGTATTTCTTCATTCAAACGCTACCGGACAAATAGTATGATCATGGATCATAACTCCCACGCAGTCTCTCAAATTAACAGGTGGATGCCAACATCTTCCATCAGCCAAAACATTTATGAACGTACGTCACAAATTTTACACAGGCTGTACTGCATCTCGTATTATTTATGTAAAGGTCAATGAATGTGATTTTTAGCAGTTATATTTTGTTATGTGAAACGCAACTAATTTTCATTTCAATTTTCCAGCATGGAATCTTCGAATGCTGGAAAATTGAAATGAAAATTAGTCTTATGGGAGCTGTCTTATGTTCTTTCATAAACCTGGAAGTATTTGGTTGTTACCCTTACCATTGTACTTTTGAAAATTTCAGTAGGATCAATTAACTATACTTTTCTGCTTTGCATATTCAAATAAAATTACCCATTCAACGTCACACGTTGTGTTGGTTATCAAAGCTTTAGAGAGATTTCAGAAACTTAGTTTCACATTTCTATTCGAGCACTAAGTTAGAAATGAAATAATTAAACACTAGTTTTATTCAGGATTTATACAAAAGGGTTCCCCTGAATAAAGCTAAGTAATCAGAATATGACTTTGATTAATTACTAACAATTTAATTCATCATAGGAAAGCTATTAGGCACCCTTAGCTTTAGACTATAGTACCCAACTTTTATCGTGTACCGATTGTTTCTTGTTGAAATTAATTATAGATAATTGTTTTTTGTTTGTTGACACTGATTGATGTACGTAAGTAGTGCTTTCTATCCCGAAAATTCAAATTCTAAAGCATCTCGATGCGTCAGTCCAATGGAGTAGAATTACACTTGTTGGCTGGCACGAACATAGCAACCAGACAAAAATTCTTCATCGCTCCGCTATTTCTCCTCAAGAGTTTCTAATTCCTCCGAATCTGTTGCACCAACTTTCGTGGTAAGAGTCGTTGATGAGGAATGTAATAAACGAAGTAAGTTTGGCAGGGCTTTAATTATGATTCAGTAGGTGGCGCGCGAATCAAAGTGGCCACCCTAACTCAAATGAAGCTCAGCGAACAGAAGTCGAATAAGTCGGCCTTAAACGTGTAGTCGTAACGGTGTTTCGACTGCAACACGCCTGCTATTTGGGAGGCAAATGCAGTATGTGCTGCTGAATATACACAAGCTGCGGGCTCAGATATTGGCGGAACTACGCCTGAGTTGGCGCTTGAGCAGCACTTTTACCTCCGCACGATGTGGAGGAAGTTTTTTACGAGGTGTCGCTGCCATAGTTCATGGCTACGAGGGCGGTGTAGAAAATGTTTCGTACGAGCTTCATTCTCTTCGTTCATTATCTTCTATTTAGTTTTAACGTGATATGCAATGAACTCGATGTTTATTGGTCATAAAGTTAAAATTACGGGAGAGTGCATGAGTCAAGAAGCCTCTAAAATAGCTTTGATCAGGACTTGAAAAATCATCGAAATGATTACTAGTCTTAAACACGTTAGAATCAATGTAATGGAAGAAGTAAAACTAGCAAAGAAAGGGGAAAGCTAGAAAATCTGAGTAAAAATTGCTACAAAGAGATGTTTATGGTTTAAGAAATAATTCTAAACATAATTTTATGGACAAATGCTATTGCGTGAAAGTTTCTCTTTTTTTTGTTACCGTTATGGCATGCACATGTGCCACATTTACCTTCTCAAAAATGATGAACAATGAACGATTGAGACGTTTAGGCTTGCAGGAACGAATAACTCGTAAAATACGTCGAGGTTAGTTTATTTTTTTGTAGAGCGGAATACTCTGGAAAAATTTTAGAAAAAAGGACTTCTTAGGCTTAACCTTGAGCGTTTCTTTAGTGAACTACTCGCAAAAGCCTTTGTTAAGAAAAGAACTTTATGGCCTTGATAAATTTATGGTTCTAGTCCAAACGAAAGTCTACATAGTCCTGGTCGAGTGCGAAATAAGTGATACTTTGAAAGTCTCGGACGACGTTACGTAATAGGTAATGTCTCAAAATTTCTCACGCATTTAATGATTGCTGGTGGCTGCAGGAGCTAGAGGATAAATCATTAGCTGCGTGTCTCGCAGTGGGTCACCGCGTCTAAATTCACGTTACTCAAGGAGGGAGACGCCGAAGGCAAGCAAAAACATGATAGATATCAACTTTGATGAGCCTTTATTTCGACTCAGCAGAGATTCGATCGGTGAGTTCAACAGTTTTTGAGTATGACAGGGCACCGGTGGTGCAACGGGGGGTGATGAGCGAACTCCTCATTTTCAAGTCGAATTTGTGTATGATATGCTGTTTACGCAGACAGGATTTCGAATTACTGTTTTCGAGCTGTAGTTAAGTAGTTAAGTAGCTGTAGTTCTAGCCTGTTCCTTAGTTAATCCTCTCCGTCTCCCACATTAATATGACTGTAAACTGATAGAAAGTACTGAGCAGATAACTCACTTGAAAAAAGTAGTTTAAACATTGTTAATTAAAATTTTTTGTATGAATCAGGGGCTGCAATTAGAGAACCCTCTATTTTTTTCTAAATAGCCGAAAAAGATGAAAATCTTATGGACTGAAAACCCATCCGAGTATGTTTTATAAATGTATTAATATCACATGTTGAGCAAACAGCTTTAGAGAAAATAAGGCAATAATTTATTCAAAACTGTGTTAATTCATTTTAAAATTACGAGAAATGTAACGTTCCTGCATTATCATTTGTGAGATGATTCAAAACTGAATTTCCATTCGTTAATTATTTCTGGGAAAATTTATCAATCGAATTGTGTAGCGATGTTTATCGGAAACAGGCGTGTTGTTTAAAATACCTCGAGATATTACAAGAGAAAATCTTGCAGTGGCCAATGTGACTCCAGCCGAACAGTGTGCGCTACTTCACTCAGACGCTGTACATCTTTGCTGCAGTTTTGTTCCTGGTGAGCTGAAAATTAGTGTGAGCTTGTTCCCTACGTTTGGTATTTATAGTTAGACCAAATGATAAGCAAGGAAGATGTACTTTAGTGCCATGAAATTAGTTATCTAAGACTAGAATTTGTATTTTTTTGGTCTCTAAACTTGGTTTCTGGTACGTTTTCTTGGTCTGGCCATACTCAGTGACTTCCAGAAGAATCCAGACTTCACATTTCTCAGTAGAATCCAGATTTGTACAGTTCCCGATGAACAGTTTTTGTGGAAACTCGGTTCTCACGGTTTTTATTGAAAACTGCAGTGATTTTAGGAGCCCTGGTTTTGCAACGCTCTCTAACCATTCGATTTAGAGTCAGTCAGTCTTTTTTAGATAATTTCGACCATCGGCCAGACCTTTGCTTTGCTGAGGACTTTATTCCTTATCTTTCAATAATTGCAGTCATTACTTTTAAGACAGTACCTCTGAAACGTCAAGCATTTGGCCTCCTTGAAAGACCGAGAGGTTTACTATTTCACAAATTATATTCAATGTTTTTTGAAGTACCTGTAAAAAACAGTAATTTTAAATAACCATGTCAAATAACAAAAGTAATATATTAAAAACATTAAATTATGTCACGTTTTGATTGCTTAAAACATGTTCAAAGCTTATGAAGGTGCAGTCTTCTCTCCAACGCTGTACAACTACTTCACACACGACCTTCCCCCACCAATACTCAACACTGACTACGTAGCTTGTTCAGACGACATCACACAAATTGCATCCGCCCAACATTCACACCATGAGGCAGCTATTCTAACAATACGCGCCACTGCCCAAATTAACGCTTACGAACGAAAATGGAAAATCCAAACTAATTCGAATAAATTCAAAATCATAGCAAACATCCCACGGTGTACATTAACAACATTCCACACCTTTACACTAACACAAGCAAGGTTCTAGGACTCACAATCAGCACAACCGGATATGCATCACACACCAGACAACGAGCAGCAATAGCACAATAAAATCTCTCACGCCTTTATCGATTCAAGCACTTAAATTTAGAAGTAAAACGCCAAATATATATCGCCCTTATCAGATCTACTCTCATTTTGTCCAAAAATTCCCCTTCACACACTCCCACCATCATCTATCTCAAAATTTCAGCGTGTACAGAACCGAGCCACGAGATACATAACAAACACAGTATGGCATGACATCTCCACCTCTGCAACATCACCAAGCAAACTTGCAACCAATCAACATAATACTT
>JACJUY010003402.1:55307-66364 GCA_014220935.1 Platorchestia sp. MABIK
ATCTATCCTTTTCCGTTTCCCCTCTTCTTTTTCTGACACACTCTGTGCCAAACTCTCTTTTCGAATTTCCTATAAGCATCGTTCGATCGCAGGTTCACTTTACACTCCCGATACCCTCTTACACACGTCGTTTTCCGTGACCTAGCGCAAAGGCAAAACTCTTCACTCGCCACTTTTCTCGCTGCAGTCATGCATTCTCCGCATTCGATGATCTTAATAATCTTGCGAGCCTTAATAATCTTCATTATAACTAAAATCTGGGTAATTGTTTTTGAATTTTGGGAGAAGCGGAAATGACCGGACCAGATTCACTTTTTCGTAAACCCGTTCGGAAAAAAAATTTTCTAAAACGTCCATTCCATAACAAGGCTTCTTAATACATTGGTCGCGATGTGAGCCGCCGGTGTACTCTGAGGGAATGTTCCTAATGCTGCTAACGGACCAGAAGTCACAAACTCAGTTTTCATAAATACTCAATCAAAGCTAAATGCAGGCATGATCCAGTTTATGTTCGGAATTTTCGAAATTGCCTACCATAATTGCCTTTAAATTTGAGTTGAATTATTGAACTTTATTTTAATCCATCGCGGTCCAGAAAAACCTGACATAGACATGAAAGTTGCTTGGTAATACAATGTTTTGATATCCCAATCAGGGGTGAACTTGGGACAGTAAATATAGCCAAGTGTGGTATCGGCACGCGGCAGTGGTTTCCACCATAGTCCGTTGTATGGACACCATAATTGTAAATGAGACTTGCACCCGAAGCCGTGTGACTGTTATGTCATATAATAAGTTCAGGTGAGCACCATGAGGGAGCTGCTCAAATTGACGCGACGTAGCCGCTGAGCATGGCCGATGAAAACCTGAAAAATCGGCCTTGCAGTGTGTTCCAGGGACGTAAATCCCGTTATGTTTATTTGTTAATAGAAGGATTTGAACTACAGCTAATCCTGGCAAGGAACAATCATTCTGCCATTCTCTGGATTTTACTTTAATGCAGTACTCGAAACTACTGGGCAGATAAAGAGTTGTGACTCATGAATGCCAGATTGTGAAAAGGCAGTTGTACCGTTCACGTTGGAGAATTGCCCTGTACGTGGAAACAAAGTCCTCGCGTCACATTTTCTTGCGGTATTTCAGGTTTTTGTTCAATATTCGGGTTTGTACTGCAATTGAGATGAATGAGACAAATTCGTGACGCTGCGTCACGTGTGGAAAATTTTTATGGGGATTGAATCGAGTATAACAGCGTTCGACAGGTCAAGAACACAGTAAAAGTAAGGGAATGAGTTCGATATTTCAGAATAGAGGCATTTTCACGGCTAAATGACCATTTTGCTTAATTAGGCGGACCATCTCACTGGAGCCTGGAAACATTTACGGTAATAAGTGGTTTTCCTTGGCTTCGTTCTTTCATTTATTTCGAAATAACTATTCCCAATGATTAGCAATTCGTATAAATCTGTTCGAAAGATTCAATATAATTTAGAACCCAGTTTGGAAACATTTTAATGGACTTTTAGTGACCGTTCTACATTACCATTGCATTTGTTCGTTCGATCTCCAGCTCTTAATTACTGGAATGTTAGTTAACTGAGAAGTGTTTTTGTGCGCTCTCACTCGTGTATCCAGTTTTCTTCACCAGAAGAGCCGCTCTCTAGCGCAATTTACCACTCAGTCACTGGGAATTTACCCGGTGACCTCGACATAATGCCAGGCCGTGTCTTTTCGCCACGCAGAAGACGAGTCAAACATTAACAATTGAAAAGATTACCAAGAAAGTAGCACCCTACTATTGTTTGTTACCTTGTTGCTGCATCTACGTCGGCAAAGTCGTTGACGGGATCACATCGAAAGCTGATGAACCAGAAACTAGTGCGTCGTTCATGAGACGATCGAGCTGCTGAGAACTCCAGTAGCACCTTTTACAAAAACGGAAACCATCAGGAGAGGAGGAATAAGTAGCTAAATCTACGACAAGATTTTGCGGAGGGCTTTTTTTAGCTTCACTACGCTTCGATCCGGGCGAAGAGTAGAACCCCTCCACCAGACGGGCAATTGTGCTGCTTGAAGAGTTTGTTAGATATTTTGAAGTGTGTGGACGTCGCTCGGTAATGCGAGTAGTATAAAATTTTCTGAAGCGTAGCTGAAGTACAAATTATATTGAAGAGAAAAGCGAAGTGCGGCGTGACGGAAGCTAGCTTGTGTGCCCAAATGAATTAAAATAAACATTTTGCATCATGTGAGGGGAGAAAAAGAAAAAGATTTCCGTAGAAGCCAAATATAATATGTTTTATAACAAAAGACAGGCCCTCGATTTCCTACAGAGATCAGTTCTTACGATGCGTTATACCACCATTATTAGTGAAGTCGGACACTTATATCCAGTACGCGTGTACATGAGCACTCAAGTCTCAACTATGTTAATGCAACATGTTCTGAAGTCACAATGTAAAACATGATGTGGCACTTCTTTGTCGTGAACTCATAGCCAGGGCAAAAGAAACACACGAAAAATAAACTGTAAATATTGGTGCAAAATCTCTGACTACGGCTATGACTTCACGATATCTATGAGCAGGCCTGGAGATGTAGAAGGAATTGGTCGTGGTCACCACGTTTTCCAGATTTAAATACTTGTACATTTCATTTTTGAGGATGTTTGAAGAAAATACTTTACATAAGCCCACATCATAGCTAGCAAGAATTAAAAGGCTACGTTTTTCAAATAGTAACCAGTATAGCAGTGCAACTCCAAAAGTTTTGGGTAGATTGATGAACAGTCCCGTTGAAAGAGTATTTGCTGTTTTGACACTAATGCAGATAATCCAAATGGTATGATATTCTAGCTTTAAAACATAAATAAAATTTTAAACTGGCATCCATCGTTTTACCTGACCCCGAACTCTTCATGTTTCCCAATTTTCTTCTTTTAAATTTAAAAAAGGGAGTCACGAGCAATCCTGTGCATAGCCACACCATTCCCAGTGTGGATACCACACGAAAAAGACAAAATCCTGACGGGAAGTGGCCGTATCAAACGAGCATCAAAACGTAATGGATTCTTGTGATTACACAGAAGAGGGGGGCTCATGTAGTGACTCTGCTCCACAATCAACGAGCTACTTCGTAAGAAGATTCTGCATCGAACATTAGGCAGGGCATCGCGATAGGTCCGACGGGTATACCGTGGCTCTGATTGTCCCCCGTTTTTCGTCATTCAGAGGCGCGCCACTACCACGGACTGGCCTTTTGCGTTAACGAATGCCATGTGTTGGACCGTCACCTCAAAAAACTATTAGGCGGACTAATTGCGGGAGCACATTTCAGTCTTATTCAAATTTCCGGTCTTGGCTTACTTGAGAGGCGTGCTGTCGCCTTTCCACCCATCCACTACACCGGCGGCGGGATGCTGAGAGGTCTCCTCCGCTTTCTCCTAAATAGGAGAAAATGCTCAACAAGCTTGTGTTCTAATGTTATCTCCCATCACTTCTATGTTTTTTGACAGAAAAACGTTTTATATGCTGCTGCAAGCAATATGAGTATTTGCGGTCTCGCATAAGTCGAAATAAAGTTCAAAGAAGAGGATTAATGAACTTCAGCTGAAATTACACACTTAGCCTCACAAATTGGTCGAATGTATACACTATGTATGTGCAGTTTTAGACTTACTGCTAGTTTTTCCCCATTGCAGTACTGGATTTTCAAGAATGTAATATTTGCGCTTGTTAACTTCGACTTACTCTGTCATATTCGCAATTTTCTTCACAAACCCCTCTAATACTCGTAAATAACTAATAAAATAATAATAACCAGCATTAAAATTCTCGAAAACTCCACAGATGAATTTTTCCGAAGGTCCAGACAGACGTATTCTACGCCATTGAAGGCAAGAAGTTTTCCTTGTTCCCCCTTAGTTATACAGGTCGGAACCGTTGAAGTAAACATTTTTAACTTAAAAACCGTGTGGTCACAAATGCTTCGTTAAAGAGTGACAAGGACTTGAAATTGTTATCCGGTTTTCTGAGTGTTCCAATACATCATTCATTAATTTTTTTGTTTACATTGAACATTTTATCGACTGCAAAGGTTTTAACGACAATGGAGCAATTGGTTAAGTATCCACTACTGAGTGAGCAGACATGCCCCTAGCTTACAGGGCAGCAAATGGTAATATTAAAATGAAGAAGATTCCGTGGCAGCCAAATCACATGGTAACCGACGTCGCCTTATATTACGAGCCTAAATTTTCACTTCTGGTAACATTTGAAGAAATTGTTTTATTCCGAAAAATACCTCACCGGAATAATTATCAAACCTCCGAAAAAATTCGGGGTACTCCTGATGTCTTCGATTGTGTCCGGCAATCATTGCTCTGGAGCTTAAGCGATTGCGTCGCAACATATGGGCGTCATTTTGAACATCTTTTGTAAATACCTAAGCTTATTTAGAAATCTGTTTCTCGGTGTCATAGCAATTATGGTTGTTATTCTGTTGGTAGTGTTCATAATAAAAATAATTTCCTAACTACCACATTTCATTTCCCAGCCACTCATAAAGTACGATTTTTTCCCAATGAGTTTCAAATTTGAAGTCCCTGTAACTTTTTAACCAAGTATTTTCAACTACACGGTAATTGAGTGAAACGTGTTAATAAAATGGTCGCAACCTCATGTTAAAGTTTGTTGAACAAAGTGCCTGTTACAGTGTGTGCTGGTTACGGCGGTTCTATACCTGTCGTGGCTCACATGTTTTCACTAGTGAATTGGATCCTATTAAAGCACCCGTGGAATCTGGAAAACAGCTCATAATACTATAGGCGCCTGGAAAGGGGCAAATTATGGTCAAGGAATGTTAAAACCTGCTTGTGGAAAATATTTGTAAAAGGCGGCCCGAATATCTAAAATTATTTCAGGGGCACGCAAAATTTCTTGCGATGCTGCTCATATGCTCAGTGATGAGCACGTATAATTTTCTTTCATGCACTCGTATTCCTAGACGCAAATGTACGAATTTCACTACGTTTTCAAATGGAAGTTGTTTCCTGGAAGTTATTGAATTGTCACGGTATATAAGATTAGATGATTGTCACGGTATTACTCTTGGTAGTCATGTTCGAAAAATCGAGGCTGAAGCGACGAGCAGCCTTTACTTCGGACGGCATCCAGCACCGGACAATTGTTTCTGTCTCTTATTTACTTCGCCGGGCCGCGATCTTGTTACCGCCCATCGTACCTTTGAAAATTTGATTACTTATTAACGCACTATAAACTTCGATTTTCCAGTCTCCATTCCTCAGTTCAGGCATCTGAGCTATTATGTTTAATAGTGAATAATTTTCGAACAGATGTACATATTCGAGTATTATTGAATTTTCGAACAAGAACATTATTTTATGAACCTCCCTGGCTCTGAGACATCAGACAGATGATAAGTTCGATCATTCACGCCACAGTTCAGGCACAGCTTCATTATTCAGAAATTTTCTTTTACCGTAGTCACCTTTTTCTATTCTTGGAGTAGGTAACGTTTCATGAACGTACTGTCTTGTGTAAGTTCTACGAAAAATACCTACAGCAATTACTTAGTTGAGGCACAGCAGCAAATTTAGTGAGTTCGTTTAATTAGTGAATAACTAGCGTGTCATCTATCCCAGCAAGTTGAGCTGACGCGGTGAGTTTCTCTCGAACACTGGCAGAACGGAGGCTTGTCGCTCATTATCAAGCCAGATACACTAACGGCGACCCTGTAAAAAAGAGCGTGCTTGGGCGGCCATAAAGCTATGCACGCACCGTTGTTTATGGTCCCATGTTACGAAGCTCGTACGACCGACAGCTCTGAGATAAACCTGCCAGCTACAGTGTACGACACGATACGCAAAATTACTTGAAGATTTTGTTGAAGCGTTTTATATCGGGGAGTTCTTTAAAGATCAGGGGGTCAAACTCACGGCTTTAGAAGATATGCAAGTTTTTATCACTGTAACTGTAAGAGAGACTTAGGGACGCGTACAAGTAAGAATGAAACTTGACATCAGATATGAAAAACACACTACAAAATTGTACTGTACAATCGAGGCTAATGAAATATACTGCAAAAAAGGAGCATCTTCTTAAAGTCATGAAACCTGCTCTATCCTCCTACCTGCTCTAAAACAGTGTGAGAAACACATAATTCAGAAAATAAGTTAAATAATTTCTTTAAATTAAGAATGGAAGACACGGAAAAAAGATTTCATGAAACATTTGCTTGCAATTACTAACTCTAGCGTTTAGGCTCAGGTTTTAAAAATCGATAAAAGTTCGATCTTTCTTGTGAGTTTTCTTCGACCTAGAACGAATTAATCTGAGAGAACTTGGTTAGGGCCGAGAAAATCTAACGTTCAGTAATAATACAGTGTCAAACGTGGGCTCCAGTGACTTTACTATAGTTTGTATGAAGTGCGCGAAAGCAACTTTTTACCTAAGCAGGTGGTCACCTTGCTTAATTGTAGATTTAATAAAAATTTAGAAACGGAGAAAATGTTGGTAAAATTAGCCTTTTCATTCAAAACAACAAAAAATAAAACACTTTCCAGCCCCAGTTGTATCATAAGCTCTGTAAACTACAAAGTACGATCACTACTACGAAAGAATGAAGTCACGAACAATAACAAACTCTAAACTTTTTAAACATCAAATTAAAAACAAAGGAAAACAGAAAACATAAACTAATTTATTCAGTTACTATCGGGATATGAGAACTAAGAGATTTTTTAAAACCATTTTCTTCCGAAGTTGAGTAACGATATTTGAATCTTAAGATCATAATTACTGAACGAACTCNAGCGTTGGCGATAGGATACCATAGAAGTCACTAAATTTATTGGCGTCCACAGGTAGCTATTCTAAAAATTTGACCATTGAACAAGACTCAAAGAAACAATCTACTTTTGTATCGCGTGTGATAAATAAACTGTTTAAATTATTTGCGTTGTCGGTGGGGAAATTTCATCCGCGGTGCTCCGTTACTCATGTAGTAAGTATTGAACTTTTGCACTGGACTAGCAGTATTTCATTGACAAAAATCTTTTAATATTTGAGTTTAAAAGTACGTGAGGAAATTATTATCGCGAAAGAAATCGAGTGAATAAATAAATTTTACTTGTTTGTCTTGGAAAGAAAGCAAGTATGTATTGCATGGCCTATATAACCTAGTTTCGATCCCAATGGTTTTGAGTGTTAGAAAAGAAGCTAAAAAAATTAATTCCCAATACCATAAGACAGGGCTTGCGATGTACGGAAGTTGCCAAATTTACCCTGTGCTCACGTCCAACAGAAAAATTGACATTTTTTCGGAAGGACTCGATATTAGGGTGATAGACGGTTCGTTCAGTGATTGTGACCTGAAGACTTTGTAGCGCTAAATAATTTTTAGAAAACATCGATTTTAAACAAGTTTTCTTTTTACCCCTTCAAATAGTAAATCCATATTGGTGTGTCTGCTTTTCGTTTTATTCAGTTTTCCTTCGAAAAGAAGTAATTTAGGAATTTGTCATCGTTCGTGACTTCATTTTTTCGTAGCATTGGACATTTCTTTATTTTACAGAACTACTGATGGAGCTGGTCTCCGCAACATTTTCGATTTATTACTTTTCTTGGTTAAAATGACTACATTGCTTCTATTTTTGTTTTTCCTTCATGTTCTCATGAACGTTCTGAATGTAAGTCCAAATGCAAGTCATCGACTACCTTGGCTGAGGGCAATCATTTTTTAGCTCTACATTATATTAATTTTAGCATTACTACTGGACATATAGACGCCCTCATTCTTTCGAGCTATTTCTTACCTTTAATTTTATTTCAGTAGCCAGCCAAGTACCGGATTTTCAACGAAAAGTTCAAGTTTCACTTTGTTTTAGTCAAAATGTTGCTTTATCGTCAGCTTCAAACCTTGATATTAATTGCACACGAGCCATTTCCCTCACATCAAGATGATCGTGGGCCCACGATAGTTTAGTGGGTCTAACAGGGGCGTTGTAATTACATTTACTTCACTGTATGTACTTTCATGAAGCTAATCACTAGACCGGAAATTAAGGATAAATATGAAGAAAAATCTGAGAGCATACACTGAGAAAATCAAAAAGAATTTCACATGATTTTAGAATGAATGAACAGTGATGTAAAAACTAAAACGTGAAATGCTTCAAAACAAAGGGCTCCAGAACAAATCCTAACTGATCATTTACGGCACTTGAAATTCAATCACGGCGAATATTTAGATGGCTTACGAAAGGCAACATTTAAAAAATGTTTCCATCATAAAAATGAGCAAAAAATCTACCTTTCTGAATGAAAATTAGAACCGTAACCACGATCTCGTACTAAAAAAAACGTTGAGCATGTACACAAAATCATCCATCAAACAGCGTGTCTTGGTAAATGTGGACTACCAAATCATTGTTAATTTTGGCAATATATAGGATTCGAAGCCTATATGAGGGCACTTTTATCATGTTGAATAAACAACATTATTTTGCCCAAAATGTGTGCATTTAAATTAAATTTATGCAAATATCTTTGGTATCACTTCTTCATCAAGTTATTCTATGAATCTATTTTTGCCTTTAATGACTGTTTTTTTTAATCCGAAACCTTTGACAAGCTTAAATTGAGTGATCCTTATTATTTCGGACGTCACCAGAATAATTGAAGCCTTCAGTGAAGCTAAGGTACTGTATGAGGATGCCGATTGATATTTCTGTCAACGACGCTGCACACGTAGTTGTCCATGGGATTTAAATCTGGTGAGTTTGGGGGTCAACTGATCTTAAATTTCTCTGATAACCAATCTTGAGTTAATATGGCTTTGTGAGAAAATGCTGAGTTTTGCTGAAAGATTGATGGCTTTCCATTAAATACATCATCTAACTAGGGCACAGCAACCGTTTTTATAACATCAATCTATCCAGCAGCATAAACCCTGAGACCCTGTGGAAAAATATGAGGTGGCATGGCATAACTTTCACTACCCACCACTCTTAAAACCATCACATTAGCCCAAAATTTTGTACGCAACACCGTAGGTACTTCAGAAGGATCTTCACATAGCCACCTGTCATTCTGTCTGTCAGTTTTCTGAACCAGGTCGAAGTTTTTCATCAGAGATTCTGACTTTGTCAAGTAACCGCTTGGAACGCAAAAGACTATTTTTCTGTGTCTTTGCTGTAACGAATTGGCCTTTCCTCATTACATTCATATGACTCATATCGAATGTAATGTTGTACCACAGCATTGATAGTCCGTTCTGATTTCTGGAGTTCTTTGGCAAAGGCCTACATCGATCTCCCGGGGTCCTCATTGATGATGTTTTGAACATTCCGTATTCCGTATTGGTGTTTTTATTGTAGCAGAGAGTTGACAATTTTATTTCTCTTCGCTGTAGAAGAAGCATTGGTATCTTATCCTCCTATTTACCACCGGATCTTCTGAACGAATGATCTGGCAATGTGTAGAAAGTTTCTAATTTCTGAATTGATATGTTAAACAGTTAAAGTAGCTATGATGGCATGTCTTTTCATTTCTTGGGAAACATCTCACTCTGAATGGGTTGATAAGAAATATAACAAATGATTGGAGTATGTAATGAACTAAAAACATGCCCTCAAACAGCCCTCGTATATTGTACTTCTAACTGATCATAGGTATTTTATGCTTGACACAAGTGAAAAATGCGAACTCACCATAACTCGAAAAGTTTGACAGATATTGCTGAAAGAAATATACCGTAAGTTTTTCTTTCAGGAGAAGATTCATGACGCTATAATTACAGAGACATCTTTTTTGCTACTTAAGGCATTTCATCAAAAAGTATTGATAGACGTTTTGATTAAATTGTCTCATCAGATTATCTCTTGAGCTTCGAAACTTGAATAACAATCAATGGGAACCTCTACACTCAGAAATGAAGCAATTCTGCACCTCTTAAGAATGTCTCTCGTCTGCCATGCAACTTTGTTCCAACAGTAGCGCCGCCTGGGCAGCTTTAATGAACTTAAATATGATGGATGGGTGCTAAAATATGCTAATATTCACCACTGTTTTTCTGTCAAACGCCTCAGACCTAGCGACAGGAAAGAAGTCAACTTATTCACTAATTTTGTTACTCGGCTTGGCAGATCGTTTTTCATGAAGATATGTTGAAGTATCTTCACCTAACTTGGGAAGAAAACTTGAGAATTCTAACTTACGAAAGAACATGACTTTTGAATGTTCAATTTTTGCGATTGCGCACGAATTTTAAGAATTCTTTGCGCTACACATTTCGCCTATTCGCAGTTTTTACTTTGAATTAAACGAATTTTCAGAATACTTCGCGCTATATATTTCGCCTATTCAAAGTTTTGAAAGAAATCCCAGAGGCCGAATTCTTGCTTAATTCTTTGTAATATCTCACGTCCATATCAAATAAAGATCCTTGAATGATATTGTCATGTATTCAGTGATCAACTCTCATGCGTGAAACTTAGGAACGGAAATTTACATTTTTAAGAAAGAGTGCTGACAATAACTTTTGCGATCGTGTTTTAAATTGCTCATTATTTACGATTGGAATAATTACATAAACTCTGACAGTTCGTGAACGAAAATCATTCGTTCGTGAACGAAAATTCAATTAAATCACTATGCAAAAACTTGAATACATGTGTTTCATTGAAATGTGCTTCAGAAGCTAAAAATAGGTGAAAAAGTTATGGATTTAATGGAATGGATTTTTCCTGTGAGAAGGTATCCTTGTTGATGTATATAAGTTTCTAATGCAATTTATCTACTTTCCATATATTTGTAATGCATCTCTGGGACCTTCCTCTTCAGTTCCTGGAAGGTCCCAAAGATTCATTTTGGCCTGAAATAAAACAAAAGTTAAAAAAACAAAAATGATAATAATTGAATTAAGTGAACGTAACTCAACCTCACCTTAGCATCAGAAGGAAACTATAAATTAAAAGTGTTGACAGATGACCCTCAAGTCCGCATATACTGATAAAAGCCATACGTACTAACATTTCTAGT
>JACJUY010003403.1:4494-18121 GCA_014220935.1 Platorchestia sp. MABIK
TAGCAATCCTTACGATTTATTTTTCCGAGTCATTTTTAATATTATTTTGTTTTAATATTATTTTGTTTTCGTGATTCTCTTTATAAACTGTATCCAATTTTTTGTTTTCTCTTTAATACAGACAGAATGATTTGTACTTTTATGAACTGATGATGGAGCTGGACTCCGAAACGTTTTCCTAGTAAATATGATTAAGTTCTTTGGAATTTTCCTCGTTTTTAAATTCCTCATAAATTTCAATTGCTCGTATTCATTCCGGACGTTGGCATTGCAGTAGTCTCAATACCACTTCAACTTAGTTTTCAAGGGGCCAATAACATGCTCGTCTGAGTTGAACCTTCTATGTTTACAGAGCAGCAGAGCTCCTGCGCGTACGACTGCGCAGCAGTTCAATTCAGTTCAGTTCATGTCTATATAAGAGGCAGCGAGCACAGTTGAAAGGCCGTGTCTCCGGCTGTGGATTTTACCGCGTGCAAGCGGTTATAAGTATGTGCCGTGTTGTGTACCGTGACAAGGTACCGTGTTTGGGCTGCCTCTACGGCTACTGTTGAGATCACGGTTACATCTGCAGCTACGGCTACTGTGGAGGTCACGGCTACATCTGCTGCTACCGCTACTGTTGAGATCACGGCTACGTCTGCTGCTACAGCTACTGTTGAGGTCACGGCTGCTCCGGCTACTGTTGAGAACACGGCTACTTCTGCTGCCGTTATGGTGGTACGGTTACACCTGCTGCTCCTACGTTATACGTTCTTTAAACGTAGATCTTCGTGGAGCCAGCCGGCCAGCACGATGAGCTAATCCATTCGGTCTGCGTTGTGAGAGGATCTTCTCGGCACGCGGGAACCCTTTCGGGAATCCTCGTGGGACGACTCTCGATGGAGGTTGGTTGGAGAGAAATTGGGCGCTGCTAGCTTTGACCATTCGTTGGGAGGCCTCACGAGCAATTGTTATTGTCTTAAAAATTATGTGAGAACCCGTAAAAATCATACGGCAACTTGTATTTCATCGAAGTGATCTTGTTACGTTCTCGTGTCAAATTTGACTAATCAGTTCATTTAAGATCTTTTCAAAATAGCGTTTTATCGTAAAATGCAGAGTGTGTAAACCTAAAATACTATAGGAATATCATTCTTTCTCTGAAATGTAACTTACTTTATATCCCTGTATTGAGTAGGTCAAGCTCCGTTAATCTCCGGCTACAATGCGTGACTCCATCTGTAATAGGTTGCCGTTTCTTGGGAAACTTCGGGGTGCTGGGAAAGAGGTCGCCCTCCGTTCTCTTCCTATTGAGAGCGGAACCCTCCGACCGGCTTGGGTGACGGCTCGTGAACAAGCCGTGTTTAAGGGAACCATTTTGAAAAACTGGATCTATTGGACGTACGTCTATGAAAGCTTGCAGACTACTAGATCTCCACATTTGTAACAACTTATATTCAACAAAATTTTTTCATTAGGGCATGGAAAATTAATTATTCCTTATAATAAAAAAAAATAAATATATATATATTTCATTATTTCTCCGAAATTTACAAAGCTAGAGCAATGCGGTTTGTTGCATATGAAAGGAAAATGTGTGCTCTACCAAAATTAGTATGGATTTTTTTTATTTATTTCATTCCGAATTTATATGATTTTTTTTGTAAGAGTCAGGGTAAAAGTTATTATTTTAGGGTAAAACAGTCTACGGAAAGCTTTACATAAACAAATTTTGAAAATCCCCTAGTAAATTTGGTAGAGCACACATTTCACTTTCAAATGAAACAAACCGCATTGCTCTAGCTTTGTAAACTTCGGAGAAATAATGAAAAACGTCTTGAAAACATACTTGTTGTATAAAAGATATTTTAAGATTAAAAAAGCTTCTTCTCCTGCAGTTTTTAAGCTACAGTGATGATTTTGATACCATTGGATGCGGAAAAACGAGGGCTTTCCAGAATGTTGAATGGTTTTTCAAAATTCATTTTTTTTTCTAAAGTTATGATGTCATAAATTTGTAGTTTTTATTGAAAAATTTTTTTTTTCTTTTTTCAAATTGGAAATTTGAGGAAATGCATTTAGTTTTTTGTAATGTCCACGTTATTCTTCATCCAATGATGCTAAAATCTTTACTGGAGCTCAAATCTGTCAGAGAAGAAGCATTTGGATAACCCTTCAAAAATGTCCTTTTCTATGATTTCCCATTTTCTTTTCAAGAAAATCGCATTTTGTCACGAATGATAAATGATTCTAAATTGCATTTCCTATCAGTAAACTAAATTTCATTGCTCTAGGTTCAAAAATGAAAAAAAAGGTCCGCAAGGAGGATGCTCTCCCCTTCCCGGGGGGGCGCTAGCTCTGGGATACGTTCCTGATATTTCTACAGAGATTCGGGGACATATCTCAAACTCTTTTCAAGCAATTAAAAAAACAATCGGGCAAAATCGAATTTTTGAACGATATGCTTCAAAATGGTTCCCTTAACTTATTTTAATAAACACTGTTCCCGTGAGCTGTTATTACTGGCCAATCCTGAATTATTTTCAAAACACTTGGAGTGCATACCAGATTCGTAAGAAAATATTGAATTATGTCTGTGAGGATGTTCCATTTTATGGTCTCCTATTTATATATCTGTACGTGCCATATACAGGGCGTTTGAAAATTCAATGCATATATTTTAACCTTAAGTTAAGTCATCATATCCGTACACTGTGGTGTAATTTTTTAGCAAATTCAGTATTTTAAAAAGTTGCAGCGTTTTTAATTTTTATTACGAAAAACAATTTTCGCTGTAAAAAATTCATTTTTTACCGATTTTGATGAAAATTGTTAACAAAGTAATTCTTTCAATGTTTTATGCGCACAAGTGGTCAAAATTTGAACGGCTCAAAATAACTAGGAAAATGACGTTCAAATTTAAAATAGGCTACACAAATTGGAGGGCAAATATGCAGAGTGGCCTAACCCACAAATCAGAGATCAGAACTAGCAGAGCGGATTAAGAGATAATTTCACTTCATATAGGGGCGTGAATGGTTTTCAAGCAGAGCGGCCTAGTTCCTAATTAGTTCCTAGTTAGTAACTTGGCTAGGAAAAGCCAGTTTGGCAACCCTGCGATGGACACCACGCCTCTAGCTTGAATGTCTTTAAATTCTGTGTTTTGTGGGTTAGTCCACTCTGCATATTTGCCCTCCAATTAATAGTCACAATATTGAAGGGCAAAAAGCACAAGTAGGCTAAGCGCAATTTTACTACATAGGATGCTCTGCGGCTGAATATACTAAGCTAAGAAGTTCCCGTATTCTAACATTAGAGCTCAAGTAGGCCAAGCGACACTACGGCATACTTCAAACGATGACAGATCTTCCCGCACTTGATTGTGTCAAATAACACAAACGCACTTATTTAGAAAATGTGAAGACAAGCGCACTTATTTAGGAAATATGAAGACGCCTCGTAAAATGAAAACGTACTTAGCTAGAACCCCTGTATAATGTTGAATTCAATGTGTGAAAACATATTACTGGCGACGTTAAATTTTAGAAAAATTGTGTTTGGATGATTTCAGTAACAACTTTTAACTTAGTGTGTGTGTCACAATATACTTAAGGTTAGCCCGTAATCAAAATGACGGTTTTTTTATGTTTTTAGTCATATGTAATTTTACTTTCATTTTGTGGCGTAACTTTAGATAACTATGAACAATGAAAATTGTTTCTACGTGTGCATAAGAATTTTCATTTTGATTCCCATATAGATTTGGAAATTATTCAAGTCTGCAACAGTGGCGACATAAATAGATTCTGAATTACGCACGTCAGTTTGAGAGCAATTTTTGAAAAATATCTATAAAATGTGCCCCCCTGGATAAAACGTTTACATGTTCAGGGGCACTAAGTTCAAACTATCGTACTCTGCTGTTCTTGTTATTGAAAATGCTCAATAAAAGCCTCATTGTGAGCACCTGTAATTGCTAAATTATCAATTAGTAAGAAACGACGGTGCCGGTATAGCATGAGGTCTACCGTCGGTTTTCTGGTGTAGTATGAAATTTCTCGTAAATTGAAATCAATTATAAAAGATAAAGATTATTTGGTTAAGGATAAATAAAACATTCATTAGAAAACATTTGTTACATAAAGGGATTCTGTTATTTTTGGTAAACAAATCGCACCTCGTTTAGAAAGCATTAAGTTGATACTCTGGTTTTCTCATAAGTTTCTAACAGTAATGGAGGCACATTTTCAACGTTTTCAAGAAGATTTTGCTCTCCTAATGAATTCTCACTGGAAATCCCGTTGTAAAAATCTCTTTTATTATTATTATTATTAAATCAAGCAGAGCAACCACAACGGGACGGATCGTGGATCCATAGATTTCACATAGGAAACCCCGCCAGCATCAACTCCACGAACAGTGAAACAAAGAACAAAGAAAAAACTAAAGGAAGAAAGCAGGAGACATCAGCCACGCAACAACCAGGAGTTGACAGCACCCTTGAAACCACCCAACGAACCCGAATCAAACACGGCAGTGGGAAGGGAGTTCCAGCGGGCATCGGAGCAAGGGACAAAGCAACGCCTATACTGCGAAGTCCTACACCTAACTTCCCTCAGCTCAAAACTGTGAGCAGCAGCACCACGGGTAGCCCGAATCCGCTCGGCCCGTACGGAAAGCATTTGGAACGATCAGTGTCTTCTATTGTTGAATAGCTCATAAAAAACGCATAGTTGGGTAACTAGCCTTCTGTGCGCCAGAGACGGCAGCACCAAACCCGGACATTGCGCTGATGCAGATCTTACAGTGCGATCCAAGAGACGCAGGTGGCAATCAGCGCATAGCCCCAAACAGGCGAACAATACTCGAGCAGAGGAAGAAGAAAGGCACAGAAGCCTCTCCGCACCAAATGAGGGTCATCATAAATTCCACCAATTACCCTCAGGATCCCCAGCCTTTTGGAGACTAGTGAGACTACCCTCCGCACATTAGCCTCAAATGTGAGCCTCCCGTCAAATCTCACACCAAGGAAATCAAGTTCAGGGTAAACTTCAATCACTCCCCGACCTATGACTAGCTCACCGAACGTTGGCTCACTGGTCCTGGATCTACTCACTATGAGCGCCTTTGACTTACTAGAATTAAGTATCATATTCCACCTCAAGCACCATTCGTTGATGCATAACAAATCAGCATTCATGTCTTCCACCACCGCTGGACGCAACATGGGAACGGGCACAACGGCGACCAATGACGAATCATCAGCATAAGCAATAAAATTACTTCGCACAAGATCAAACATCTCACTGGTGTACAAAACAAACATGAGAGGACCAAGTAAACTCCCCTGGGGCACACCTGAGACAACCTCACACCAGTCACCCGCCACTCCGTCAACCACCACTCTCTGCCTTCGTCCAGCCAAAAACTCTTCACATATCGATAACAACTTGCCACCAACCCTTGCGAGTGCTAACCTGTGCAAAACACCTACGTAGCTAACTCGATCGAAGGCCGCGCTGAAATCCAACTGTACAACCACAGCCTCACGACTCGCATCCAAAGCAGTCTGAAGCAGGTGGGACAAGGATAATAGCGCGTCTGCACAGCCTAAGCCACGTCTGTAAGCAAATTGAGCTGCAGGGAGTAACCCCACACTCTCACAATATCGCGACAGTCGACCCACAATTAGCCGCTCGAACACTTTTGCCCGGACTGGGGTGATAGAAATGGGACGATAATTCTCCACCAGCGGAGGAGGACTCTTAGGGACAGCCGTTACATTGGCTGATCTCCAGCAACTCGGAAATTGACCAGACCTAATCAGTAACCTAAAAATGACACTAAGTCTGGGAGCTAACACCTCAGCCGTCTCCCTGAAAAACAGCGGAAACACACCCAACGGGTCGACCCCACCACCCACATCAAGTTCAAGAAGTAAACGTCTAACCTATCCAGACCTAAACGCC
This sequence comes from Platorchestia sp. MABIK, assembly GCA_014220935.1. Classification (NCBI taxonomy): domain Eukaryota; kingdom Metazoa; phylum Arthropoda; class Malacostraca; order Amphipoda; family Talitridae; genus Platorchestia; species Platorchestia sp. MABIK. Next base: position 10,443 of record JACJUY010003403.1, read on the forward strand.
AGCGAACAACACAAGGGTCTTGGGTAGCATGTGGGAGGCAATACAAAATTCTCCCCACAATGCATACCATCAAATTGAGTGGTGAGCAGCTGCGCTTTCTCTACAGAATCAACCACCAGTGCCCCTAAAGGTCCTAGGGGGGCAGGAAGAGCAGGCCTAGCACCAAACACAGCTCCCTTCAACGTAACCCACCATTTGTGCGAAGACGAGGAGGAATTGAGGGCATCCCGCAGTCGCCGATCATGTCGCTCACGAGCCCCGGCGTAAACTACCTGGGCTTCATTACGAGCTCACAGGTAAGCCTCCCACCCAGGTGGAGTCTTAGACCTAGCCCAAGCGCGGAACGCTGTCCGCTTCGCATCAAAGGCAGCTCTGCACTGACCATCGAACATAGGTTTGTCAGAAGACTTAACACGGAGAACCACCTTAGGGACATGACGTTCGACCACATCAGCAACCGCTTGATTCAGCAAGTCCAAAGGTGCCCTGGAGCGTAAAATCTCACCCCAAGGGAAACCCCGGACAGCCCCCCTAACAGTAGTCAAATTGGTTTTGTTCTTCAACATAACCACCCGGCGAGTGTTCAAAACAGGCACGGCTTGACGAGCAAGTAAACAACACTCAAGCACACAGTGGTCAGAGGTACCCAAAGGGGGAGCAACAGAAACCCTGACGACATCAGGAACATCCGTGAGCACCAAGTCCAGGCAGTTCCCCGCAACATGAGTCGGACCCTGAACAAGTTGCGTGCAGCCAGACAGGTTGGAAAAGTCCAAAGCATTATGACCATGCACATCCGTGGGCGAAACGGAACCCAGCCACTCAGTGTGGTGTGCATTTGCATCACCCATGAATACAAAGACTGCCTTTGGGTCAGAGGACTGAGCTCGTGCCATCAAATCCAACAGGCAATCATATAAAGAGCCATCGTGCCCCGGATTACGATAAAAGGCCACCAAGTAGAATAAAATAAAAGGCCACCAAGTTCTCTTGCAAACATTGTGTTATTTTATTTTTGAAACATACTTTGAGAAATATAATTTCAATCTTACGCACTAAATACAACATGATATCATAGATACTTTGCACTTATTTCTGGAAAATAAATTGAGGCCAAGAAATACATAGGATAAAGAGGTTTGTAGATATTAAGACCGACGGTATACATATATCATACAATACCGGCACCGAAACGACTATCGTCTCTACGGGAAGTAAAACTTCAAAGTAGAAAGCGTACGGGCCCTAGGTATAGGTCAGGTATGCCGTTTTTTGTTGAGGTGATATACATATTTGTTATGTTATTTTTTTTGCTTCAATGTTGTCATTTTTTGTACGGCTCCAAACTCTCTCCTAGAATTATTTTTTTCAATTCATTTCCGGACTTCCTTTTTTTGTGCACATTAAATCCTCCGTTCGGAAGTATTGTGCGTGAATTCCCCCTGTATTTATTTGTATTTTATAGTCCCATTATGATTTTTTAAAAGAGGTCCAACTATTTTGTTATGTAAACTTATTTGTTAGATTTGCATTCACATGAGAAAGACAAGCATTTCAGAAATCCAATGCGCAATAAGTTTTAGTGTCAATTTTCGAACACCCAAAATAAAAAAATTATTTTTAAATAATTATAACATCAAAACAAACAGGTGATCATTTACCAATAATTAAGGTTGTTTAAGAACTTCATCATAAAGCCGAGAGTTCCCTACAGTCAGTATCTATGGATTGCTTTAATGAACAGTACCTCATTTGGAATTATTCTCAGCACTATAATTTCAGTTAGAGAATACCCAGATTACTGCATCAGCTACCCAGATTACTGCAATCGTCATCGGGTCTGTGTTAAATAACTTCTTTCGCTATATCTTGTTCAACATTTTTAAAATTCTTCGCTTGTACGCGCTTCTGGCTTGGAGATTGAATATGAAATTGAAACCAGCTAGTCTCAATGAGATTATTAGGCACACTGTATTAGTTGCTAATTTCGCATGTCGCGAACTATAACAAAAATTTTATAATACGAAGCAAAAGAAAAGTATAAAATCAAGTTTTACCCGGCCACAGAAAAAATCAGCCATTGCCAAAAATTCACCTGAAGAATCAGCACAGAACTAAGCAAACGATTGTCCTTGACTATTTAACTATTGTAGAAAAAATATACTTTGTACCTTGTTCTCTCAGAACTAGGTGTACAGTACGATAATCATTACGTGCTAGATAGGAAGACATAGGGTATTTACAGGCTATTGATGGTGCATATGTGAGCAAAACTTTGTAGACGGGGTATAAATAACTGGGCAGAGCCAACTCTCAAGTTTTAATTTAACCTTAGAAACACTCGGGTTAACGGACTACACGAGTTTTGGAACTGAAAGCTGGACTGCTGGTGCCCGGTGGAAATAAGTGCGACCCCACTTCACCCGTGTGAAACACGGAGAAATAAGCACATGGGTGTACCCCGTCTGGGCCTGCTCCTCTCATGACTACAACCTGCAACAATAAAATTTTATGAGCATGCTGCAGAGCACTTAAAGAAGTTTGCCATTCTGCAATAAAATAATAGTTAAAAATTTCAAAATTCAATCTTTCACTGAAATTCATAGAATAAAGAAGTGAAAAATTTGGAAGAGTACAAACAAATTTGCTCTTATTGGAGGCATAAGTCATGAGATTAATTTTTCAATGAATTAGAGCGTATAGATCCTAATTCATGACTGAAGTTGAACTTTGCCCATTCACCCTAACAAGTGCCTTTCGTTAAGGGCGTCGTACCTAAGACAAAGCTGGGCAGGAGAGCTGTGCTGTGGTGCGGTGTGCTGTCATCTCCTCCAGGCTCCGTTGAGTGGCGAAGACGGGACGGGGGCCCCGGTCGCACCAGCACCCACGTCAAGTTCGCACATTCTGAGTGTGCGTGCGCTAGTCCGTGTACGTGTACGGCTCGTCACCACCACCACCCAGAATCACTACCATGCGCATTTCAACAGCTGCCACATGTCGCTGTGTGACATAACTCTAGTGCGAACATTTATCATTCTATAGCTCTGCCATATAAGTATCATTTAAAACCAAAATAAAATACATTATGTTTAATTTTACACTTAAAAGTCACTGCGGCTTTAAAGGGCAAACATTATAAAATGAGTTACTACCATGCGCACTTCAACAGTGCCACACGTCGCTGTGTGACTTAACTCTAATGCGAACATTTATTATTCTATAGCTCTGCCATATAAGTATCGTTACAAATAAAATAAAATACATTAAGTTTCATTTTACACTTGAAAGTCACAGCCGTTTTAAACGACACATATTATACAATGAGTTGAACCAAATAACAGCGCGCGATACCACCGCATGTCATAATGTAATGTTCGTGTGTCACAATGTATTGTTAACAATGCAAATCTCATTTAGTGTCTATTATAAATTGGTAGTTAATTTGAGAAATTACCAAGTGCTATATCAATTAAATAAAAAATATTTCAGTGCAGAAGCGTTTTGTAAGTTTCATTTTTAGCATATTTACGCCAATTGAATTCGATTACTTTACTTAGAAAATTTGACTAAAAAATTTCATGTGCTCATATCAGTATAATAATTAATTGTCACTTCCCTTTCGTTAATATAATTTTGGTCGTAAAGTGCAAAATAAAAAAACCTCTATGCTCACATTGGGGACAAAGGAAGCTTAACGCTTATACACAAAGTAACAAATGCTATGGATTTCATCACAAATATTGCACCTTTTTCGTTTGAGTCAGGAAATTGTGTACAGCCTCTGTACACACCAATTCCCCTATCATATATGACATACAAGAACAATGCTTCATCAATGAGAAATCATTTTCAGTTGCACTGGCGATGATGAGACACTTTTTGAAAGAATATTTATACATGTGACCACACTACTCAATACTACAAAGTTTGTTCATTTTTTCTGTCTTTACGTGACAACCATAATATATTAGACGATATTTAATGTCATTTTCAAAACTTCCCAGGTGAGTAATAAAAAGTATATTAAAAATTAGAGACAATAACAGGTAATAATGCTTATTTTTAATTTGTGATACATTATTTCATTATTTACTCATCTTATAATTAGTCATTATTTATAATGAAAGAAATGGAGAAGAAGTACTTTAAAAACATTCACTTTGAACGTCTCGAGTGTTGGCTCATTCTCAACAAAACGTCAGCAAATAAAATAATAGACAAGTCAGTACACCCCAAATTACAGAAGCGTAGGATGTAAGCACGAAAAAACATATATAATAATTATAATAATACATCGGTTGAATATTTTCAGAGGGTGTGCACTCTGCATTTCATTGAGAGAAGGTTTGAGTTTATGAATGAATAATGACTCTAAAATACGTGGGTCTAAGTTGGCAGTACAAGTATCTAATATTTTAAATTTGCTAATGTCAATAATCTGTTCACAGGAACCAATACTACAATGTTTTATACTAGAATGAGTAGAAGTAAGCAAGCGGCCTGTACGATGTACGATGCAGGTAAGTGCATAATCTAACTGCATAGCGACATTTCGTAACTCATAATAGACGATACAGCGACTTCTGACAATGAGATAAACTCTGGACCAGTGGACAAGACGCATCCTTCACGCACACAGACGCTGCAACACACGTACTTGAAAATGTGCGAACTTGACGTGGGTGCGCCCCGGTCGGAGCTAGCTCACTCCATCACGACGGCGAAGCTACTTCACCAGTCAAAGCAAACGGTTAACGATGATAGCTCCGAAACACTCCTATCGCTAGACAATGGTCTAGTACAGGAACAAATGTACAGATTAAGGAGTCAGTGGCCTGGGCATTGCCCTTCACGGTTGATGCAGCTTTTGGGTTACACGCACACCGGTGCTTGAAGCAGGCACAAATTTTTATCTTTCTCTTCAAGCTTGAAGAAAGTGGGGAAGATCAAGGTTCGTAACCCGTTGCGAAAGGCACACTAGGAATTCTAGTTATTAAATAACTGACTAGTTTCTCAAGAGCAAGTCTGTTTAAGGACAGTTTACAAATTTGGCAGGGATGCGTAGAAATTTTATGCAGGATTTCTGAACAGTATTTAAATTGATGTTTTTTGTGAACTACCATCATCGACGCTGGTCCTGCGTTTGAGTATCTATGTTACACTGTCTATACCATGAACCATATAAAATAATGACCTCTGTTGCTCACCGCATCCTTCACACAGAGTTACCATAGTATATTTAACACGCGTGTGGGATCTGACGAGGGGGATATTAAATTTTAACGAGCTTGGTTGAACGATATTTACTCAACATGCTTATAAGGTGTAAATTTTGGATGTCTACTATACAAAATAAACAAATGCGGCAAAATCTCAGAAGTGAACTAATAAATGATTGACCCTGACTATTTCAGTAATGCCGAATACATCTTCAAAAATCCATCTGAAAAGTTCAATGTGAACTGCTTAGGCAGGCCCTCGATGGAAGTTAAATGAAAAGGAACCAAACCGTAAAATAACATAAAAATTCAATGGGAATAATTCCGTACAGCAGTAACTAGGGTTGACGAAACAGTTTTTCAATGACGTGGCATACTAAAAAATATACCTTTGATGAGGTACAAACTTATTGATGCTAAAGGTTGCAAAAGTTACGAAGCGAAATTCATTGCAAATCAACATGAGAGTGACGCAGTGCATTCACCAGCATGACACAACGCAAAGTTCTTCAATATTTAGCTGTAAAACCGTAACACCAAACAGCTCATTGCTCAGAGTCTTCTGGAAAAACGCTGCATTTTAAGCCTATGAAAACAATTAAAACGCTTTGTGAGTGACCCGACAGTTTCTCATGACCCCTTGGACACACTGAATCATATAGACAGGCAGAAGGTTAATCACCAAGATACGCAAAAGAAAATTTCTATCTCGCAGTATTGTTCAATTTGAAAGATATGAGCCGAATCCAAAACCAAAGATGTTCTCGTGATGGTTTCCACATCCGCAAAAAAGGTAAGGACGTAATTACTGTATATGAGAAATAACCGGCAACCTCTATTGAGTGGCCAGTCTATAATACTCTTAGAACCTAGTGCAAGTAGCATCAAGGCTGAATTTAACCATACATGTCAATTAGTAACCCAATACAAGTACTCACCTATATTCTTCTGGTAATAAACACGCAGTTTGAACTCATCATTCATGGAGAAGATATCTCACAGAAAAACATTTCTACACGCTACAAGGGGATGGGTACCATGGGCAAGGGGATGGGTACCATGTAGTATGGACGTATACACCAGAAATCGATGCACAAACTTGTTCCCATGCAACAAGCATCCGTGAACGTATAAAAGTCAGGAAAGAAGTTCAAACATGATAAAAATTTCAAAATAAAGTATTAATGATTGTTAAAAGATACCAGTGAACTAAAAATAGATGGTCTCGAGCAAAGCAAACCAAAACAACACACTATTTAGACAAAACAATTCCTACCTTATTTTCAGATTCAGCCTTTACATTCTCCTCCTGGAAGCACTGCTTCCCGTACATAGTAGTTTTACCCCTTCAAAAACATTTGGGAAAGAAGATAAAATCGTTAATACTAGATGTAATGTAGGTTCCCTAGTGTCTCTGTAACGGACTAAATTAGGCCGAAGCTCTCATGGTTCAAATATCAGATTAAAAACAAATCAATCCTGCATTCAATAATCCATACACACGCTATCTAAACCGCGTTTTTTTCACTTCGCATTTTCACCTAAAAGGCAGATTATCCTACTATTTTTGCCTTTCTTACCACAAAGGTTATCCCAAGAGATAAGTTATGAAGAGACCGTCAAGTATAGGGACATAAACGAGGAATTCACGTTCAGGCACATTTTTACTCCTACAAACAGGAAAGCGTTGGGATGAAAGATCATGAAGATGGTAAATGAAAGATTAAAACAATGCATAGTGTCAGTAGACCACCGAGAGCTTGACATGTAGAATCAGGTAGAAAATGTATCTAACTAACAACAGAGGAAAAGTAATGATAAATGTGGTCCTTAAAAAACAAAAAACACTGCATTTTATTAAAATAATGCTTACTTAACCATCAGGTCGGGCCCTAATGTTGTCTGCCTTGGAGCGCTACTTCTCACAGATACAACAGTTATATTCACATGAGGAGTTTGAAATTATTCTATATGCACCTATTTCAATACATCCTATGCATAGCAGGGAACTACGAACTTAGGTGTGTGTGAAATGAAAATGTTTTATCAGAACTTGATGATCCGCCAATCTTTTGCTGCAAGACAATCGAGTAGCTTATAATGTATGTATGCACAAAATGAGTATTCGATTCGATTTAAATACCACCAGAAGTCTTGTTCTATGCTCAAATTTCAAACTGAATTAGGGTACTGTTGAAGTTAATAATGAAGTGTAAAAAGCACAAGTAGGACAAGCGCGAGATTCTCGATTTTTTCGAAAACAGCCGACAACTATGCTAAGCCTCAGAACCTACTTTAAAACGAAAGGCGATGTTCTTCGTTTGTTTTTTTCTATTCGCCGCCACTTGAATAGAAAACGAGTTTTATATGGCATCCTCAATTAAATCATTTAGCTAGCATATGAGCTTAAATAGATCTGAGTACATAATGTGAAAAGTTTTCATTCTTGTTATTTCACTG
>JACJUY010003403.1:19989-30329 GCA_014220935.1 Platorchestia sp. MABIK
TGTACGAAGAGTAAGAGCTGCCGATCGCTGAGATTTTTCTCTTAGGTCGACTTTGAAGGCGGACTTTCCCAAATATTAAAAGGCGAACTATTAAGGTATGCACACGATTTAATGAGAGGAAAAATTTTACAAGTATAATGTGTAAGAAAATTGTACATTGTGAATTCCTGCATTTTTACAACGCATTGTTTCTCTATAGGCTTACTGCGAAGACTTCTAAGACTAGTCGTATAGCAGATCATGAAATCACAAGTAGGTTCATTTGTAATCTATGCGTAAAAATTTCGTTAGGTACTTGTTTCCATTTTATTTTAACTATAAACTTCTGCCTGCTAATGTTAGGAATAACGAAATAATGAGAAACCTAAGACGTTTTTGTGCTTCGACGAACTTTATTTCCCCGGTGTTTCCATCACAAAGGTAAAAACTCGCTCATTTTTGCTCTTTTCTATCTAAAAATTTTATTTATTTAGGTGTACTGAACTATGCAGTCGTCAGTTTGACGTAGCAGAATGGAGTGCTCCATTTTTATGCAAATATGAAACACTCCATTGTGACTGCGGTTGGTTTTGTATTAACTTTTTTGGAAAAATGCTGTTTTCCATTTTTTTGCACTGAAATCACTAAAATTTATATTCACTTGGCGTTTCTAATACTGCTCACAAAATATGCTTCTTTACTCATTGATTATATGATAATAATTTCACTTATCTCACAGGGGGCTCCAGTGGAAGCAATGAAAGACACGAGGACAAGGCTCCGCTGTGCGAGTCTACTGGCTCCATGCAGGCCGTCAATGTGAGGCTACAACAGTTTAGTACTGAAACATTTCATTGGCTTACTCCCAATAATTATCCAGTTGTTATTATTCTAACTTTCACGTCTTCCAGTGAAACTACATAAGGAAATGCTGAACCGGTCTATGAGTGATGATAAATGTACAAGTCAGTAACTTGTGCGGTTCAAAGTTACGAAATATTGTGCACTACAGTGCAAAAATGAAGGTACGTTCTAGTTTAAAATTCACCGGTTAAGTGTCATACTTGAAAATACCTTTTCGCCCTGAGTCACCTCTTTTTCCGATGATGAAAATGTATTCGATTTCAGCAGTAAAAACCGTTAAAGGCAAATGTTAAAAAAAGACGATGCGAAGCCTTCAAATTCGAGTTCAAACCCTGCCTATGTCAACTTGTCGCCTCGTGTTGTATCCCATACGATTTCGCTTGACATTTTTCAAATGATGCGTGATGCGTTCAAACCATCTTTAGCATTGCAGGCGTTAACTTAAACGCCTTTCCTCAAATAAATTGAAGCTAGCTTCCCAAACAGGCCATTTTTGTGGGTATCTGTAGATTAGTATGTTAGTGCTATTCATGTGTTAGTGTTAGTCAGAGAGGAGACTTCGTATTACGTGGGAGTTATGATAAAAATTTTTAAATCCTCACCTGGAGTTAAGATGTTATATTTTTCGTTTGACATAACATACAAGCGCGCAAGGCTCTTCAATCTGTTAAACGCAGTTTCTGTTCATTCATATTTCCACTTAAATTTTCTTCCTATGTATGCTCGCCACGCTCTTAGAAAATGCGTGACATCCTCACACAGCATTAGTCTTCACAAAATTTTTCTACAATAATCCAACTTGCACGCCACTACGGCAAGGTCTAATTGATTGCATAGTTCTTGAATGCAAGTGCATTTGTCAAGTTGAAGCTCAAGGCAGTAAACAATCATAGTCCAAAGCCAGTGCTCGTTTGTGACACAAATAATACGGATGGTTGCAATAAATGGGTGACACTGGACGTTATCGGTCATTTTGTCCCTGAAACTGACTAATAAGACGATAATAATATTTATTATGACTATTTAGTTTATGCTATAAATAGTTAATAGCGTCTGTGCTCTGACTAGCAGTTTGTCATGGTTTTGTCGCACGTAAGATTACATTTTTAGGCAACACAGATGTTACAACCCAGCGTCAGAAATCTTTCCATTCATAATAAGGCAAATTGGTCGAAATTGTTGCTTAGCTTCATTTAATTTAATAGCTATCGAAAGGTTGTTTGTATATATATCAGGTTTTCATTTACTCGCCAATGAAAAACCATCCCAACGCCATTGCTATGTCATCGGCTGCTTGCACCCACAATATTTAGGTAGTTTCATTTTCGTCTTGTGATAATAGCGAAAGGTACATCTCTAATCGAACAAATATATATGCCAGCAGGAACGTATGGAAAAATATACATCATAATAAAAATGTAATTTTGTTGAAATGAAGTTACTTGACACATATTGTAAACCTGTGTCATTTCATGAAACTCTTTTCCTCCAAAAGGGTGACTGTATTGACGATGAAGACGAAGTGGCGAAGAAAAAGCTGGAAATAGAGAAAAATTCGGATTTGGATGAGAATAAGATTACAACCGACAAGAAATACGATGAATTGCGTTCCACAGGAGTCGTGTCGGGCAAAATTTACCTTGAGTATCTTCTGAGCGGCGGCCATTGCATCTTGTGCGCGTTCCTCGCCATATTCAGCATTGTCACACAAATGCTTTTCTCGGGCACTGATTACTGGCTCTCGTACTGGTGGGTAGCTTTCTAGGTACATGAATGGTTACAATACTTTATCGAATTTTTTTACACAGACTTTTGTAATCTGTAACAATAATTCAGTATCCATCAGCTGGTGTTGCTAAATCCAGAGTTTCTTTAGCCAGTTCAATCGCGTTTTCAGCCTTACCTCGACAGAAAGGAAATTTTTTACTTTGTCTTTTTTCTAAAACTAAATCAGTGCATTTCAACTCAATTGAAGTTCTTGAAAAACGCTCTTCTTTAGCCACAGAATAAATCGTCCACTGTAAGCATTATGGCATCGATATTAGATTGTTCCCGACCAGGTTTGTGTTTAAATGAAATGTCTGAATCCTAATTACAACTTAGCTAACACGTCCATCATTAGCTAGTCATCCTCATCCATCACATCGTTTACAAATTACATGGCTTTGCCGACCTCCTAAGAGACCACAACTCTAGTAGAGATTTATTTTAATGAGTGCTTTTAAGGCTGAATCACTCGACATCCCACCTGTCGAAATGGCCCCATATAGAAATATAAACTTCTACAACTTGTGTTAATAAAGCAGTCATCTTTATAGTGATCGCACTCCTGTGAACTATTCCTCGTTGTAGGTGCATTATAATCAAGGGTATGAAGATTTTAATCCCTATAATATGGCAGCTCAAGCACAAATTTACATCTCTTATCGTTCACAACTGTTCACTCAAAACAATGGGCAAGATTAATCCATAATGCTACAAACCCAAAGCTATGTTAAAAAATTGTCTTTGGAGGACAGGCACAAGAGACGTTTAACTTTTTACCTTCTTATTTCTTCGTGAAAGAACGTTGTAGAACATTAATTATTTCGGTGTCTCTAGTTTGTGAGCAGTTCAATATAGCGACACTAATCCGTAGGGAAATTCTAGCTCAACACTCGTCGAACAATAATTGTAATATGATTTTGATGTTCCTTAGAGAACCCAGCTCTCTTCTTGAACTTGGTACCTCCCCAGGGGAATACAACTAATGTATTTTTGAAAATTTGTTCTCCTAAGGAAAGATGTGAAGTCCTGAGCTGAAAGTTAGGTAGTATTTCTTGTGCTGCTATAAAGTATGTAATTCATATTATTGAGAGCTAAATTTTCATTGGTTCTCTGCTTTTTTCAGGACCTATTACTTCCTTCTTGAGCATTCATTTTGCTTCATGAACGTCTTCCAATCTTATTTCTATATGCAAGGAGTGGGGACATACTATGTTTCTGAATTCCCTGTTCTCAAGATTTCTAATTGAATAGTACCTTCTACTTTCCTTTTTTGGTTAAGGAGGCTTGAATCTACTTATAATCCGATCGTTCGAACAGTATACTCTCTCAGCTAGGGACATATGAGCATGCACTAACTTCCTTGTTTAACAAGTTGTGTATTGATACGCTCGTTTTTTCAGGACTAATGATGAACAGCTGCGAGGCTATGCCACAAACTACTATATCGACGTCAACGCTACGTACAACTCAACAGAGTTCCCTCCAGACCTCACTCTGCCGAAAGGCTCCCTGGACACCTCCACCTATGTCATCGTTTACGCGTGTCAGTTGTGATATGTCAAAAAACTTGAATTCCAAGCTGGTTGTATATTTGAAAAAGCTTTTCAGCTAGCCCACGTAAATCCGCAAATGGATATATTGATGTAAAACTCGGAAATTTGTTGCTAGGTTTAAATTTTTTACAACTTAGTTCGCATAGCGAAATGCGATTCACACGAGTGCTTACATGCGACGATCCGTACGCTTTGGAATAATAATGTCGCTCGTGTGCATAAAGAAGATTGCTAAATGTTCAACTGCAGTTGAACATGCATCTAATCCACCATGCAGAAAGCGATTATTTCAGAAGAAAAAACTTGAAATGCAATAAGTTTAATGAAAGACGTAGCCGAGTCACTGCTTTGCACTGTTCACAGAGTGATATTACTAATTAGGTGGGAATTACTAGTGGTATCGTATTGATCGCAGCCAATGAATTAAGGCAGCATTGTGGTAAAACAGAATGACCGTACATAACCTCATTTTGAAATTAGTTTATTACTTGAACTAACCTCATTTTTGGATGTCTGTCATCTTGTATAAGGAAACATGTTATGACATTGTGATAATACTTATTGCTGAAACTCATTTATGTAATTTTGAAGTGTAATAAATCCATCTTCATAGATGATCTTGAATACAGCTGGAGCACTAAAATTGTCATGCAGTGTTTTCTCAGATCGATTAGTCTAAATAGTATATATGTAATTATATATGTTTGAGAAGCCCGTAAGAATCAGAACAGTGAGCCACAATTTTTTTCCTTTCTGTACACTAGAACCACTTTTCTACAAATCTGTCAAATTTTTGTATTCCAAGTCATCACAAAACTTACACACTTTTGTGTGTCATTAAAATATCATCAGAGTATGTGTTGTGATGCACTTTCCCGTCTTATGAGTTGATATCATTTAGAAGGACCTGAAAGGAATAAGGACCTTATCCATGAAGCTAAAGGTAAATATTTTGGACTTGAAATGTAATATGTGTTATGGCGTAGCCGAGTCACATACTCAACGTAAGTTACAGCTATTTCACGAAAAAATCCCTATCTCATACTTAATAGTGATTGCATTAATGAACAGGCGAAATCAAGGAAAAATATGGCGTTGATCTTGAGATTTCGGGGGAAATTAATACTCTAATTGCAAAATCCCAGTGGAGTTCATTTTTTCAACACGAATGCTTTGGCCATTTGATTCGTAAACATATATGTGGCTTAGCTCTCCCAACCGCTAGAATGTGTGGTCAAAGGTGGCACGCCTATATGTTTCAAAATTTCTCTCATTGCTATATGTGTCAAAATTTCTCTTATTTGGAATAGAAAGCCTGTGTTTAATTTGGCGGCTTTGTGCAGCTCTGGTGGCCAGCCTATTGCTGCTGTCCCTGGGCCGCACGGTGCTCTTCTTCGTGATGTGCATGCGCTCCAGCCGCCGCCTGCACGACAACATGTTCTCCGCTGTCATAAGGGCGCCCATCCAGTACTTCGAAACCCACCCCGTCGGTGAGGCTGCTCATTCCCGGATTTCTGTGATGTTGTGATGTTGACCTTCACCGGGAGAAAAATTCGCCTGCGATATACAGACACAACATAGTATGAATGGTATAACTAGTAAAGCATACGTGTCTAAAGTAGCGGCAGTGGTAATTGCTCTGCACTATTTGGTCAATCGGACATAGTGATCATCATTAATGGAATTTCTGGCAGGCAAAATCCAATGACTTCAAGTCAATTGTGTACATAGCGATTTTAGTCGAGGAAAGTAAAGGGGTTTAACATATACATGAGACTAGGAAGTAGTTTTTCGTAGTGATTCCAGATGAATAGAAGTAGTGCTCAGTGGTATATTAATATTCGTGTGATCGCTGCGAGCGCTCTTACATTGGTAGCACTGGGCTCCAATTATTTGTGAGGTGTGCACAACACAGAGGCGTCTCCTTTCGCACCGGCTGTAACCTGACCAAACCATTCAACTCTTCTATAAGAGAACACTGTTTGAAGAAAGACCATATTATTAAAAATACAAAATTTTAAAATTTTTGGATTCAACATCAAATTTGTCCGATCTTCGCATTTTAGAGTCGATTTACACCGTAAAAAACCGGCCGTCAATAAATGAATGTGATACGGCGGTGAAACTTTCCATTGCTCGTGGATATTTTGTATAGTTTTTGTTTTATCAAGTCTTTTAAATCTCATTGTCTTACATCAGGTTTATTCAGAAGATTTATAGTTACATTGCTTTAATACTTAGATTTAATGTATTTCAGAACACTGAAGACGGATTTTTTATAATCCGAAACGCTTGTTTTTCATCATGATAATCTTAGCCACGTTGATTTTACTTCTTATCCATTATGTTATATATATGTAGCATTCTAGTTATATATATATATGTAGCATTCTAGTTATATATATATATGTAGCATTCTATTTATATATATGCTGCATTCTATTTATATATATGTAGCATTTCTTCTCATTTCATTCTTTAATGTACAAAAGTACGTGAGTGTTTTGGGTACTTAAAATAATTTGACTAACTTTTTTCCAGGACAAGTGTTGAACAGATTTAGCAAGGACCTCGGCCATATTGACGATCTGTTGCCGATTTGTTTTTGGGATTTCCTCGAAGTAAGATTCTGTTTCGGTATTTTTCTTTCGCTTTTCGCAAGTTTTTCAATTGTCTATTAGTATAATTTCCCACAAGCGTCGTTAAACAAGCACGTACTCGTATACTTGATCTATGTTTGTAATATGCACGTTTTTATATACTGCTTATTGCTTTTACTTTAACTTTTTCTCATTTTTTTAAATGTAATTTCCATAATTGTGTTTAGGTTTCAAATGATTTTATACCGTGGTAAAAAAGAAATGAAACATTGACTAATTGCAGTGCTGTCTCGTCTTTGTTTAAATCCTCACAAATCTACGTGAAATGATGTGAGATATATTCCTTTTGGCTCTTAAATGCGCTTGCAGCCTCATAGAATTTGAAATTTGTCATTTCTTGTTTTTTCTCACACGTTTTTTATTCGTTTTTAATACTTGTTCGTTTTTCAATACAAAGGTTTGAAAGTGTGTTCGTGAAAAATGAATGCAATGAGTTGACCTGGCCACATTGACTCCTTGCTGCTTTGTTAATATGGTATACTCATATCTTTGTAAGATGCGATTTTTGCCGCTAAATCACGTTGAATATACTGGAATAAAGGCTTTATAGGGCTCAAACTCCACCCTGTTATAATAAAGCTTAATAAACGTAAATTTGGAGTATATTCTGCCCGTTATTTTGTACGTTGTACAATCAGCTATCTTTTATTTGTTCTTCTTTTGGTGAACTATCTCTATTCCTTCAAATTTTCTTTAACGAAGTCGTTAAGCTTCTGCAACCATGGTTCTTTAATTGCTGCCAAAATATGGAACATCATTCGAACTCAGACAGTGGCCCTGAATTTAATTTATTTGCTCCCTGTATTAATTTAGAAGAACAGATGAGAATACATATGAGTCCTAAACGTTCTTTTCATGTATATATGCTTCTTAATGATCCTGAAATGTGTGTTACTTAGGATGATATATAAATAAATACGCAAATATATAGACGTATATATGTATTTACATATATTTACACATTTATAAATATCCTCATATGGAATAAAGGGTTAAATGGATTGCTGCTCAGGGCAGTAAAAATTCATAATTTGACATTAGTAATGACAATCATAATGTAGAATAGCACGGTAAATGTTATTTTACCTGGCACTGAAGCATTCAATAAAAGGTGTCTCACTTGGTTCTGGATTGTGTTAAACGTCGTAACAGCTGGTTTGAGAAAAATTGAGTAAAGTTGAGATCGAATCCATTGTTGAAGTCTTCGTCCGTTTGCAAAACTCTCGTTGATCGTATACGATGGCAGATCTCGCTGAACATCCTGGGCATCATCGCGGTGGTCATTGTGGTGAATCCGTTCTTGCTTATCCCGACCGTGTTGCTGGCAGGCTTCTTCATTCCCCTGCGCAAGTTCTACCTCAGCTCAGCTAGAGACATCAAAAGGCTGGAGGGCATCAGTGAGTTTTCGTTTTTCAAAAGACTCCATTTAACGCCAGTTTTTCATAGTGATCGTGTTATTGTCGGGTATTTTTCTGGTCATGTTTCGAAAAAGGATCTTCATTGGCATATTTATAACGGTATCTTCTCTTACATGTTGCTAGCATGCTTCATCTTACATTCTGACTAAACAAATTGAGTAAAAATACAACTGTAATTAAAATGTGACGCTTACTTTCCCGTGAGAGGTTATATAAAAAATGTGAGATGATGTGGATGATTTAATCTTGAAGATGAAATTAAGCGCAGTATCCACTTCCAGTGTTATTTCTATCATATGTAAACTATCGTAGTGGAACTAAGTTTAATTGATGAGTTTTCACTCATTGTTTACGTTGTTCTCTCCGGTACTGAGTTTTGGATACTGAATAAAGCGGTGAAATAAATTGTACCAGTTTAAAATCAGCAACTAATGCGAATGGCTCTTTCCGATTGCATGAGAAATGAGCAGTTGATACCGTTAGAAGTTATGTCCGATACAGTTGGAAGCAGTCGATACCTTAAATGTTATTCAGACGCGTTTACGAATTCAGCTGCGGCAAAAAAAAGTAATAATCTTTGTTTTAGGGCTTTCATTTTTTTCTGTAAATTGAAAAACTGTATCTTGCATTTATTGCTTGCGCTCTATAGCGCTCTAGAAATAAACGAAAGCGTTGACGGGTTACGTCGCTTCATTGACTGTGGTAAAGCTGGATTTTCTATTCAATTGATGTTTTTGCTTTACTTCCAAATATTTCACACACCTACAGCTTAGTGACGGGTGCTGATACCTACTTGAGTTACAGTGTGTGTGGGACGGTTAAATGCCCTTGAAAGTGAATATATTTTCTTCTGCATACTATGAATTCTGATGTGTTTTACAGCCCGAAGCCCAGTGTTCTCTCACTTGAGCACGTCCCTGCACGGCCTGACGACGATTAGAGCATTCCGCGCCCAGGAGTCCTTTGTGCGGGACTTCGATGATCTCCAGGTGCGTGGAGGTAGTCGTACTAGGAGTATCAAAATTCATTCGCGTGCTTGGTATAAACACACGCTTTATGCTGGTGAGTCGAACGTTATTAATGCGTTCATATACCTGAGCGTCGGAATGATATGTGTTGAAATGGGCGTTGATATCAGGTGTGTTGCCCTATTTGACGCTTGGAACACGTCAGCGCGCAATTCTAATGTGTTAAAAAGTTTCTTTGTGCACAGGACGTGCACTCGTCAGCTTGGTTCTTGTTCATCTGTACGACACGCTGGTTCTGCATCTATTTGGACTGCCTGTCGTCTCTCTACATCGCCATCGTTACCTACAGCTTCTTCGGAAACACTGGTCTGTTTTGCTTCCTTGAGGGGACCATCTGGGTGAAAAAAGTCCGTCATTTTCCGATGGTTCTTCTAAAATTTTATCCATAGGTATAAAATGATGCACCGATTCTTTTTTTGTTTCAAGTGTTTGACGTATCTATTCAAAAAAATTTACTTTTTCGGAAAAGGGAAAAAATGGGTATTACGACAAATTGTCTCTCCTACAACTTTGAAGTTACAGAATGAACCGGCTACATGTTTTCTTCATAGCTAAGAATATCATCTAGAGAAATACCGGAATGTTTTTATTTTAATTTGATTCGTTGAATTTTAAAACTTCTTCCCCCAAAATTCGACTTTTTCTTTTTTTTCGTATAATTTTCAATGTAAAAATATTCAAAAATCGTACCTGGTTTCCTCTATCGTTTGATATTCGTTGCTTTCCCTATCGACTGATATTTTCGTCATTCCTGTACCCCCAAAACTCGGTGCACTGAGCGGTCTGCTGCTCTACCTCACTCAGAATTGGTTCACTGTGTGAGTTAAAAGGATTTTTTTCGCACCAAAGCATTTCGAACGTGAGCTCTATGGCTAACTCTTGCCTACTGAACGCTCGAACCTGCTTCGTCGTTAGGGGGGGTCGGACGGGGCTTGACGACCTAGGACGACCGTCTGGGTAAAAACTCAAGTCCGTCATTTTTCAACAGATTTTTCTGTAATTTTTACCATAGGTGTGAAATTATGCAATGATTTGTTTTTGTTTCGAGAGTTTTTTCTATTTATTAAAAAA
>JACJUY010003403.1:31537-48632 GCA_014220935.1 Platorchestia sp. MABIK
GTTTTTCTAAAATTTTGTCCATTGATATAAAATGATGCACCGATCCTTTTTTGTTTCAAGTGTTTGACGTATCTATTCAAAAAAAATTGATTTTTTCGGAAAAAGGGAAAAAATGGGTATAACGAAAATAGTATCTCCTACAACTTTGAAGTTACAGAATGAACCGGCTACATGTTTTCTTCATAGCTAAGAATATCATCTAGAGAAATACCGGAATGTTTTTATTTTAATTTGATTCGTTGAATTTTAAAACTTCTTCCCCCAAAAATTGGACTTTTTCTTTTTTTTCGTATAATTTTCAATGTAAAAAAATTATAAAATCGTACCTGGTATTCCTCTATCGCTTGATATTCGTTGCTTTCCCTATCGACTGATATTTTCGTCATTTCTGTACCCCCAAAACTCGGTGCACTGAGCGGTGTGCTGCTCTACCTCACTCAGAATTGGTTCACTGTGTGAGTTTAAATGATTTTTTTCGCACCAAAGCATTTCGAACGTGAGCTCTATGGCTAACTCTTGCCTACTGAACGCTCGAACCTGCTTCGTCGTTAAGGGGGTCGGACGGGGCTTGACGACCTAGGACGACCGTCTGGGTAAAAACTCAAGTCCGTCATTTTTCAATAGATTTTTCTGTAATTTTTACCATAGGTGTGAAATTATGCAATGATTTGTTTTTGTTTCGAGAGTTTTTTCTATTTATTCAAAAAATTTATTTTTTCTGGGAGAAGTGAAAAAATGAGTATTATAGAAAACCTTTCTTTTCCTACAATTACGAAGTTACAAAACCGGCAACATGTTTCAGACAGCTGAATGTATCATCTAAAGAAACATTGGAGTGAAGTTGCTATATTTTGATTTGGTGAATTTTGGAATTTTTTTCTGAGAAGTGCATTTTTAAAATTTTGATTTATTTCTGCTGTAATTTTCCAACTAAACCTAGTTTTGAAAACTTACAAATCACTTGTTAAGTCCTGTCAATTGATACATTTGCCATCAATATAGTAGTAGCTCGGGTTACGAATTTCATTCGTTCCGAGTGTCACCTCGTAACCTTAAAAATTCGTATCCCAAAATGATTTTTCCATTAGACTGTTATAAAAATGCAATAATTCGTTCTACCCGTCTATAAAAGCCCATTTTCGTTCATTTTTCTTGACACATACACGCATTTAATGAAGAAATGTTTATCTAGACGGCCACGACTGTGAGTTAATGAACGAGCGAAGAAGGGAACAAAGGGGTTAGCGTACGAGGAACCACGTGATTCCTTTGTAAGATGCTGTCGTTAAGTTACTCCCAAGAAAAACGCGATCACGAAGCGCTTTAAGACTTGTCCACGAAAAACGGGCACCTGGGAGGAAAATTTAAATTCGCAATCCAATACGAAGGCGTCACTTCGTAACCCAACAAAATTCGTAAAGGAAGGCATTCGTATCCCGAGGTACCACATACCTTTGAAACTGTGAGAGGAGTAGCATTTTAAATGTCAACAAGTTCAAGTTTTCAGGAGAGCCTGACAAACTCGCCACCTGGCCCTGTACAGACGTAAGTGGATGGCCTATCACAAGCTGTGGCAGACGAACGAACACATTTACAAAGAAGTAAAGCATATTGTTGGATTCGTAAGAAATTTCTTCATAACATCAGCTAGACCGTAGATAATTGAAAGAATTTGGATTTTTGACACGGTCTGTCGTTGTACTCGATGCCGTTGCGGTTATTATGCATTATTCTCAGTTATTCTCTCAACGTACTTAACTCTGAGTAACGACCGAGTTGGAGATGTCTATACATAACCAAAGCGTTAGATAAACTATATTTTCAGAGGTTATTTCGGTGTACTTGCAAGCTCATTCGAACAATCATGTCCTGTGTTCAATTTCTCACGAAAATTCCTCCAAGAATTTTTGTCTTTGTCCAAGTCTTGAGTACGTAAACCCCACTGGGTTTTCATTTGTACATGAATTTAACAATTATAATTTTCCCATTTGATTAACCGAAATCTATCTCTAAAATTTACTTATGAGACTTAAAATTGTTTGCATCGACAGTTCTGGTGCTTTTGATCGTTGTACCACCTCAATTTATTTTCAAAAATAATTTTTTAACAATTTAAACTATTTAAACAATTTATTTGCCTCAAGTGATACAGCTATAGATTATATCTTAAGTCTAGAACAATGGACATATTTGAGTATAGCTACTTGTGTGCCAGAAGAAGTTCAGCAACTTCAAGGGCATCCTACCATGAAGTAGATTTAACTATATCGTTGATAAAGATCAAAAAGAGGAAAGGCCCAAGGTGCGACCCTTGTGGTACTTCAGGGCTGATTGTCAGTAGTTCCGATTGTGCATCGTCAATGCCAACATATAGCTTCCGATGTGTTAAGTATGATTTGAACAATCACGTGCAACTCCTCTAATGCCACAACAGTGTAGTTTCGATGGAAAAATGAAATTGTTCGCGCAATCGAATGCTTTTCGGAAGTCAAGAAACACGGAGAAAACAAGCTTTCCATCATCTATATTTGAGTAAATATATTGTAAAAAATTTAATACAGCCTGTGTTGTCAATTTTTCAGAACGAAAACCGTATTGTTTATCGTAGAGAAAATATTTTGTTCAAAATAGGAATGCACTTTTTAATACACAATTTTCTAGAATATTTTGCTGTAATTGGTAGTACAGAGATAGGTCTGTAGTTTTTTATGCAATTTGTCTCCCAATTTTTAAAAATAGGAGGCATTCTGAAAATTTTGAGATATTTGGGGAAGATACCATGGAAAAGTGATTGGTCAATAACATTAGATAGGTTTCGACCTGTTTTATGTTTCGAGTTGTTTATGCACGCAATTACATCTGAAGAATTAGTTGACGTGAAAAAGAAAGATTTGTGTTCACGCACATGGTCCATGTATTGCATGTGATCTGTAAGTCCACTAAAACACTATCAGCTTAATTTTTGCCTGTGTTTACAAAAAGTTATTAAACACTGTTGCAATATCTTTTTCTCGTGATATTTTACATTATCTTGAACGATACTCTCAATTGTTTTCGTAGCATTATTATTCGGTTAATAGCATGAATTAAGCAGGCGACAAGTTTTTATAATATCAGTTTTGTATCCATTAAATTTTCTCTTAAAGTAGTGTTTTTCGATGTTCATATTTGATTTTGTCACATGATTCCTCAATCTGTTATACATTTCTTCAGATTTTCGTTCTTCGAAGAGTAAGAGGTACGCTTGACGTTTCTTTATGTTGATCACGAAATCTTCAGTAATCCAGGGCTTTCTCTTTTTTTCGGTGTAATTGCACGTGTAATGATTGGACAACACTGATTGTCCGCGGTCGTTATAATTTCAATTAAATTTAATATTGCTTCACCAATATTAATCGCATTATTGCCCTGTTGATAGATATTCAGTAAAGACATTAATTCTTTTAGAACAGTTCTCATTGTTGCCTAGTTATGTTCGTTTACACAACGATATGAGTAATTTTCAGCCTGTGTGTTGGTAAAAGCATTAGAGACATTTTTCTTGATGAGAAACAGCGGGAAATGGTCAGGGAGTATTATTCCGGTAAGAAAATCAGTTGGATCTACCTTGAAAGTATCATCGAGCAGCTTAGCAGATTATGATGAAATATGTGTAGGTTTCGTGATGATTGGAAGGAAGGATTTTGACTGAAATACGGTTATGAAATGTGAGATTGGCTCACAGCTTTCATATTTTAGAAGATCGTATTTGAAATCCCCTAGATTATTATGTCATAATAAAGAGACTTGTTAAACTGAGATATAATACTATGAAGCTCGTTTAGGAAAGATACAGGACAAGCTGTTGGAAGCCCATAAACAGTTTCAAGTATAATCGGTTTACCATTTTTCGTTAGTTCTATAAATAGAGTTTCAACATGTTCCCGATTTATAGTTGCTCTTACAATGATTTTCGAAGCTATGCGTTTAAATATGTGTTTGAGTAAAATTGTTCGTACAGTACAGTAAAACTGAACTGATGAGTCCGCCACGTTTATTATTACGTAGTGAATAACGGCTATAGTAGTTAAACATATGAATCATGTCTTATAGTTGAGTCATCATGCCAACTTTTGGTAAAGCTAAAAACGTCAAAATTACAGTTCAGCTCAGTGATAGTACAAGATTTTAGAAGCGCGTACCCCCACGCATTCAACATTTGTAGTGTAGAATTGTATGTGGGTGTCTAAATGAGGAAAGATTTACATGTTACTCATTTGAAACGTGTGTGGTGACTATTACAGCATAAATTCTGTTAGCGCACATCAGCAATTAGCTAATATGATATTACTTTGAAATATTGTGCACCGCTACCAACGAAGAAGCCATTCATGAAACTAAATTACTTTGAATATCAGAACAAAACTGCGCTCAGAAAATGAGGACACCTTTTACAGGTTCTCTTGGTGGCGATGTTGGTTTGGCTATCTCTTCGGCGTTAGGCCTGTCAGGAGAATTCCAGTGGGGAGCGCGACAGTCTGCCGAGGTGGAGAACCAAATGACTTCCGTGGAGCGAGTGATAGAGTTCAGCAAGTTGGAGCCTGAGGCGCCTCTTACTACCAACGATGGTACGTAGTACGGGGCTTAAAGAAGAATATGATAAAGAGGAAAAGCACTGTATGTCCTGTAGAGTTGCTGCGTATGATGAAGCGTTATTCAACATGGATTTTTTAATATATGGTAGCTTTAACATAATAAGTAGTGTGATACAATTCTCCATTTTAAGTTTTCAAAAAGTGAAAATCAGACAAGCTTTCCAAAGCGACTTCAACTGCGTTTCTCGTGAGAAAATTGAAAATGATCACTTTAAATGAGCTCTTTAACGAGAAATTTATCAAGATTTAGAGTATCCGTCTCTCAAAAAAAAAACAATTGAAGTTTACGTAGCGATCGGAAGATTTGAGAAGTATTCTACAGTATGTAAAATAAGAGAACTACTACGAACGTCCAAAATGACGTACAGCATCAGCAGTTCACAGCAGCATTAGCAATAGAGGTAGCGATTGCAGTTAAGTTTATGTCGGCTGACTGTTTCACTTGAAAAGATGACCCGACATGAAACCGGTCTCATGTTGCTCTGTACCAAGCGAGATTGGACTGGTCGTATCAAACTCCAATGATTTTGTTTCCAATGAAAACTTGGACATAAGTTCTATATCAAAATGGTTTGCTTTTTTTCATTTCCAACGCAAATGATTGGCGTTCTTAGGTATCTAGTAACGAGGTATTCTGAGCGCCTCAATTATTTCACTTCTTCTTATACAGCAATCAAAAACTCATCTGGAGAAGGAATTTTCAGAAAAACAAAACCTATTGAGGAATGTTGGAGGAAAAAATATTCAAAAAGGGATTTTCGTGACACATTTTCTTCATTTCAGTGTGTTATGTTCATTAAAATAATATACAATTACAGTTTCAAAAACTGAAGCCGTAAGTTCCAGTTCAATTGATTTATCAAAACTGTTATAAAAAAGTTTAAGCAATTTATGTGTTCAGTGAAAAATAGATTCTCTGATATTGTAGTCAATCGGTTTTAAAGAATTCAAAAAAGCTCAGTAAGATTATATTTTTAATTTTTGAAGATTCCAATTTTTGCGTGTGCAATTCATTGCGTTTTGAGCAACTAAAATGTTTGATTGAGCAAGTGATTTACTGTCTCTTTACCGAATGAGTTAATTCAGAACTGTAGAAAATAGGATATTCGAAATTTTTCGTTTTCATCAGACGAAAAACTTCCCCCGAAATGGCCGCGCTGTGGCAGTGTTCAGTTCGAGGACGTGAGTCTGCATTACGATGACGCCAAGCCGCCCGTGTTGAGGAACCTCAACTTCTCTTTGGCATCGGGGGAGAAGGTGACTGTGGTCGTAGTTACTACTTTATGCGCTGCTCTTTATGGTACTGCTCTTCCATTTTTGCTTCACATGCATTTCTACCCCTCTCCTATTTTCAGTGATCTCACATTTTGACTGCATTTATATTTTAGCGTCATTTTATTTTTGCAGCCCTTCCATATCTACTGCCCTTCTACTTTTGTTACTCTCCTATTTCCCCAGCTCTTCCATTCCCACTACACTCTCATTTTTCTTCTAACTTGCCATTTCTGCTGTCCGTTTTTGCAACCCTCCCATTTCTGCTGCCCTGCAATTTCTACTGTACTTCCATTTCTACTTCTCTCCCATTTCTGCTGCTCTTCCATTCTTTTGTTTCCTACAGCCTCATTTCACACTACATGCACCTCTTTTCAGAAGACTGTTTTCTTCACTTATTCTAATGTTTTAATTACTTCTTTTTCATGTCAGCCTCGTTTCTTGCAGACCCTCTACTCTCTTTTAAAACCTCAATTCAAACATTATTTAGAACCTATGACTCTAGCAATTGAACATTTATTGATCAGCTTTACAAAAGGAGACTCCACTTCTCATTTCCCTCTTATGTGCGCCCAGATTGGTATTGTGGGCCAAACAGGCGCCGGAAAGTCTTCGCTGATCTCGTGTCTATTCCGCCTGAGGGAGCCGAAAGGCACGATCATCATCGACGGTGCTGACATCGGCAAGCTTGGCCTGCATACTCTTCGGAAAAAAATCTCCATCATTCCACAAGTTCGTTAATTGTTCATGTCAATACATCTTGTGAAAAGACACGGTTATGGAAATTCGTCTCAGACAAAGAGACAATTCATGTAATCCCCACTTTAAGTGGTCTCTTTTTTTCACATTATTAAACATTAATTATGAAATGCCGATGTAAAAGCTCCTATTTCCTAGGTTTTTTGCACCACTGCTGCGTTCATATTTTACACGACCCGTATTGGGTTCTTTTAGGACTTATTTCAATCAAGTATTTGTTATATACCGCCACCAAAGTCCGATGAGACAAATTATATTGTTACGGTTGTACAATTGATTTCATAATTGATGTGACTTAATGATTTTTTTCAGCCATCGTGTGCATGCGAATATTTTTTGGTATGCTTGTTCAGTGCATTATTAAAACTACATTTTTAAAGTAATCAGATGTCCGTACATTTACCGTGCCATTTCCTTGATATTTTCTCTCCTAATCCCCATCAGGGGGATACAATTACTATATCTTTGGGAATTAGCGCTCCCAGGAAAAAAATGTGGGAGGGCCCGAGCAGAGAGTTAGGTAAGACTTTTTGTTGAAATAAAAGGTTTTTTTTGTCATGTTAAGAACCACCTTTTTTTCGGTTCACTGCTGTCATGTTTATCAGCACTTAGTACTTTCTTTTTGAACTTCTATCTTGTTTCATGAACTTTTTTCTCAACTTACTGTTTCTATATCTCTTTTGCATAGATTCCGCATTCCCTGATCTCCATGCTAAATGGTGCCTTCCTCCTTCCTCTCTTCGATACACTCTTTTTTTGTAGCGGTTATAGGGAGGCTAAAACTAACATATAATCTAATCTTTTCTAATCCTTGCTCGCTCGATTTCTAAGTTACAAAGGGAATTAATTCACGAAAGACCACTCATTTCTTTGTTGTAACTTTCGAACGCGATACAACTATGTATCACAGAGCTGTTGAGAGAAAAGCATGATAAGACATGATATAATTTATGAGGACTTATCTTACGAGACTGTTTGGCATCGGTGATGGCAAGTCGAAAAGTCGGTTCGCGGCAGTCTGGCACTTTCAGCACGTATTACCTTCTTCTTCAACTTATGTCTTGTTTCATAAACTTCATTCAATCTTGCTATATTTATGAGCTAAGTGTGGGGACACACCTTGTGAATTAATTTCCCGTTCCCTTACTTTCATACTAAATAGTGCCTTCTTCATTTTTCTATTGTAAACATTTTGTAGTGTTTTGGGGAGCTTTAAACTGATTCTACACCAAGAACCTAAAATTCAAACATATCGATAAATGGTGAGGAATATTTATCTTTTCGCACCTTCCTGAAAATGAGGTTTGTGTGTAATGGCCACGTTTTATTTTCCCGCTAATTTTAACGCAGGATCCAACGCTCTTCAACGACACATTGCGCAAGAACTTGGATCCGTTTTCAGAGCACTCGGATGAACAACTGTGGCAAGCACTGGAGGAGGTGAGGGAGACCTGCTAAGCCTTTTGATTTTATATCAATTCCTTGAATCCTCTGAAGCACATCCTCCCGTTATTTATTCCCGCTCAAACCAAATTTTTTGTCTACAACCTGTGTTATGTTTCCAACGAGAGAATAAATGATATACTGGCTCTATTTACCTTTTACCTTAAGTTCAAGATCTTCACTGATCCTTTTGAATCACTCGAGCCTGTGGGTAGTAGAGCTTTTGGTCTTTCTTCGTTTTTGCTTATAATCTCAGATTGTAACAACACGGTAGATAAAGTAGGTTAACTAAATCACCTTTGGCCAAACTCGTAGAAGGAAATGGAAGAGCACAACAAGCTTGTCACAGCCAATACTTAGCAATGAAGTTACTCGTCGAAGCCGTTGAAATATCACTGATGCTTGAAATTTAAGCATGAACGACTGAAGAAATATCAAAAGCGTTTGACTTTGTGTATGCTTCGTATATTTCTATTTGCTTAGTGCTTCAGATCCAAATTATAGGTTTCTAAATCGTTCAAGTTTTGAATGAATGATTTTACATCGTTGAATTAATTGTACCATTAGGATCCTTTCATTTTAATTACACCATAATGTGATTTTTAATTTTCGTTCATAAAATCATACAATAGCTTAGAAGGAGGATGTACATGAGCCTGAAGTTATTTAACAGTGAAATCGATCCTCTACTTTTCAAACGTTATTACCGATATCGGCCTATGGCGTAAGAAAATTAATGTTTAATTTACTTTTTTGACTTTTAGTTAGTTGTGTGCCAAACCATGTCCAGATTTACTCCGGTTCACGATTGTTGCTCTAAAATCCAAAAATGATATCACTGTGACTGAGTATTCTTTTTAAATTAAGGTGGGTATCAAAAGTTGACCTGAAAATACATTCCAAACCTAGTGTGTTAATCGCATTCTTTGAATTTTCATTTAGTCTTTTATCTAAATTTCAGCTATTTTCGGGGATCATTGTGTGCAGAGTAGCTACATTATCTATGAGGAAAAGAGTTTATGACCATATCCATGAGACGAATCCTTTGATTCGATATGGAAAGTATACTATTCGTATATCAAAGTAGATACCTTGCACCGAAAATAGAGGTAATGTCATCAGTGTTTTAGATCAAAAGGCGTTTGAAGCGAGAGAAAACTTGTATTTTCAGAATTCAGAACTTTTCTGATATACATTTTCTACTGTAGTCTAAATTTATTATTGAGTTGCATATTATGTATAAATTTTTCATCAGAATGCTGTTGAAGTTTACTCATTTCGAAGTATGCTGTAAGCGACGTTGATGACCCACTCGCCGTTCTCCAGGTGATGACCGTTCATGAGTATGACATGTGAGCTCTCGGCCCGCAGGTGCAGCTGAAGGACGCGGTGCAAGAGAGCCCCGGGGGGCTGGAGCACGTGGTGTCTGAAGGGGGCAGCAACCTGAGCGTGGGGCAGCGGCAGCTCGTGTGTCTCGCCAGGGCTATTCTCTCCGACAACCCCATCCTCCTCATGGATGAGGCTACAGCCAACGTCGACCCCAAGTGAGGCCATGTCATCACGAGCTGAATGCAGACATGAGGTTGTTGTGTTAAACTTTTCATAGGACTCGTGCTCTCATTCGTCTGAGGAAAGGATGAAAATCGTTGACTAGCAGACTTGATGTTAAATAAAATTTTGAATTAATTAGTTTCCTCTAACAAAGGATTCAAGGTTATATTTTCGAATTTTCCATCATTATAAATAGACATAACACAGTTATGTCCCTACATCAATGTAGAATATCGTGCTTAAGCAACTTGAAGAAAGAATTAGGGGGATTAAAAACGTTTTAAGCTAGATTACTAAAATTTATAGTTGATAAAATAGCAATGATCATATCAAACATCATTAATCAGTCTCTATTCCGAGGTATTTTTCCAAACTCGCTTAAGATTACCATAGTAAAACTCATTATTTAAAAATAGTGATAAAAATTGCGTTAGCAAGCATATGCCGGTTTCTGAAATGACAATTATTAGCAAATTATTCCAGAAAATTTTAAGCAAAAATTTGAGCACAAATTTTGTTTAAAATTCATTCCCCTATTGTGAACAACATGGTTTTTGTTCTAAAAAACCAACAACACATTCTTCATTAGATTATTTACAGCATCGTTTCAAGTATTGATAAAGGAAAGCTTGTTTCTTGCCCATGAAAAAGCATCCAATTGTGTAGATGATGGCTTATTACTTTCGATATCGCTTATTGCTTGCGATAATGGTTTATTAATTCCGATGTTTTAAATCTATATCAACGATATCGTTATCTCTACTTCATTTTCCAAATTCATACTTTTTGATGACAACAGCACTCATTCTTTAGCTTTTTTATGATAACCTCATTTTAATTGCAAAGTATAAATAAGGAACTGTACAAAGGTCCAACGCGCTCTAAGGGAATAAAATACGCATCAAAGATAATTAGAATACATAAATCCTCTTTGAAGCGTCTCTTCCTTGCATCAAGATTGTTGATGATCAGGTTGAAGAAACCAACTTCCATGAGTTCCAGTGCATTATAGTAGATAAAAATTTGACTTTCAAAGAACATATTACATGTATCTGTACTGAACTGTCAAAATCTGTCGGAACCTTAAAGTAAAGTAACAAAATATATATTAGAAAATATATAAAGAAATCATTCATTATTCAAAAGGCAAAACACTTATATATATTCAGTCAGAGCATTCAAATGAATCTTGAACCTCTATTTTGTTGAAGTATTAACATCAGGGGTCTTTTCATACGGTCTCAAGAAATGGATCGTAAGATTTTATTAGAACACGCTATGCTCATCTAGCTAGTGTTAACCATTGTTGTAAACCTAAGCATTAAATTACGAGCGAACACATTCATTGATCATTCTAGTTTGCCACTAAGTGAATTAATTGTACTAAGTTAAACATAATTATACAACTTTCAATAACGTTGATGGAAGGAAGCCCAAGAAATCGCTGAAGTTATTCGGCCCTCAAACAGCTGTGCTCAAATGAGCCCATTGTAATATGTTTAATGAACAGTCTACATACCTAGTGTACCACTTGTGGTAAATGAAATGTTTTAGTCGATAAATCGTTTCATTTTGAATCTTCCTATAATTTAACGAAAGGAAGTATTAGCTACCTACCCTTCCATCATTTATCCCCTCCAAGAATAGGTTATGCAATAGGCTAATGGTAATTTGGTTTTGTCTATTTTCCCATGCAACGAGAACTGGTGCAAATACGGGGAATCGGATTTCCTCATCTATAGAAAGGCGATCGGGACTTCTATTTTTCATGCTCCTTTTGCTTTCTTCTGTTTTCATGTTTTTCTCTATCTCTTTTTTCCTTTCTTATTAATTAACCGTTTTTATGAGCAGGATACCATGGGTGGGAACACACCTTGTGCACATGCTCTTGGTTTCTCAGGTTTATGCTAGATGGTTGCATTGTACATTTGTATAATGTATTAGTTCGCTCTATTGCAATCGCCTTCGCTGACGACAAGGAAAGTCATATTAGATATCAGTTTAAGCCTCCCTAACCGCAAAAAAGGCGTTACAAAGAGAGGAAGGAGGAAAGTACCATTTAGCATGGAGTTGAAAGAAAGGTGAAAAAGAAGCTCATGAAACAAAATAAAAGTTGAACAAGAAAGTATTATGTGCTGAAAAACAGGAGAGCAGTGAACTGAAAACAGATGGTCCTTAACATAGCAAAAAAAAAACATTTTATTTCAACAAATTGAAGGCCTACCTAACTCTCACCTCGATGCCTCACATTTTCCCAGGACAAGGGAGTCCTGAACAAGCAAGTATAAAGAAGAACAATGCCACTGATGACTGGGGATCCTTTCATTGCGGTACTGTTGCTGTGTTGAGCGAGCCATGAGGCTGCGATGTACTCGTACACCAGTACCAACGCTCAGGTCATATGAGTGAGCGACAATCAGTGGCTCAACCAAATGTTCTGTTATGTAGGTGTGGTAATCGATTCCATTTCAATTACCTTTCTCTTTTACACCAGCAAACGTGTTCATTGCAATAATATTCTAAAAATTTTCTGTAGGCACACCTGCCTGCCCTGCTTGAGCATATGTAACCATATTATCTCATTCCTCATTGCATGCTCTCTGGCAGGACTGACGAGCTGATCCAACGTACAATTCGCCAGAAGTTCGTGGCCTGCACCGTACTCACGGTCGCCCACAGGCTCCACACCATCATGGACAGCACCAGAGTCATGGTGCTTAGCGCCGGCTGTCTCAAAGTTAGTCATGTTAAAGACGATTTTATATTTATATCTTCACCATACATAACCTTCCTCAAGTAACTTGAAAATACTTAGAATGGGCTTAGTGGAGTAAATCATTTCTTTTTGTTAAGCCACTGTTTCTATAATGTAGAAGGATACAGCCTTGAGCATGTTGGGAATAAAACTTGATTTCATAACCCGCAAGGGCTTTCTATGATATTCCTGTTCAAAATTCCCTACCGTGTTTATTTTTCATATTCTAATTTCATGGCTTACGCCATTGTTCAGGAATTTGACGCACCGTACTTGCTGCTGAAAGACAAGAACTCCTTGTTTTCTGAATTGGTGCAGAAGTCAGGGGCAGCGGCAGCCTCTCATTTACGCAATTTGGCGCAATCAGCCTTCACACTTTCGAGGAACGGTGCCTCAGACAAGAAGATATCAAGCAGTACCTTCTCAGATGAAAGTCCTCCTAGCGTCGTCTTATCGTCCGACATAAGCAAAGACAACGTCACTTCACCTGAGCCTCTCACTCGCGGCTTGGCTTCTAAATAAATCTTTGCACTAGAAAATGGGGGAACTAGAAGCCAATGCTCTAAGAAAAGAACTTAGATCTATCATCAACGAACAAGGGGAACAATGTTAATTCAAAGAGTGACCAAAATAGTTGCGATTTAGAGTCAAAGAATGTATTAAGGAACTCCGATTTGGTACTGGATCTTGAAGAGCGTTAATTGACTCGAGATCGAATGGTAAACGCGGAAAATTAGTTTTATATTTAAATAACTATTCCACTACCAGTGATTCCTCTGGAACTCAAAAACGAACAATGTTGAAGGGCTATCCGTTTTTATATGGTTTTATAACATGGAGCGTGGGGAGTAAAATAATACAACACGTTGATTCAATCACCAGATTCCACATTTCTAGACCACGTACAATTACGAAAATTGGACCATATATAAACAATAGTATTAAAGGTTAATAATGTACCTAAAACTCATAAATATCGAATTGAAACAATATACAGGAACATGTACAATAAATATGTGAACAAAAGTTTACAACACATTTCAAGATATACACACATTAATACTTCGTTGCATAGCCGTTTTTATTAATTATAGCTTCGAGACGTTTAGAGCAGTTCACTTAATGCAAATTTCTTTGAGTCCATTGATCTTATTGGGACCTCTCTTCTGATTCTTCAGTTTCAATTCCATCCACACGTTTTCGATCGGATTCATGGATTGACTTGGTCATTCTAAAACGTTCATCTTCTTCATCCTCAACCATTCCTTGGTTTAGTTTACACTATGCTTTGGATCGTTGTCTTGTTGGAAGGTCCATCCACGTTTCAATTTTAACAAACGTGGTGAGGGTTGAAGTTGCTCATCCAATATTTCACGATACTTCCTGCCATTCATGCCATGGTTCCTTCAATGATGTAAAATTTAGCAAGGAGTGCGGGAGCGAAGACCTTCATGGAGTACTACTGTGCTGATCGTGTGTTTGCTGGTGTCGATCCCAGATGGCTTGAGATCATCTTTCAATTCTTCATGAGTAGTTTAAGGCCTCTGCACTACCGTTCGGACCAATTTTCGAGCAGCACGGTCGTTACTCTTCTGTGGACGGCCAGTTCGAGGCTTACTGAGAGTCGTATTTCGGCATTTTCAGGTACGTATTTTGATCCAACCGAAGCTATGGGAACATACAATTGTGTGCACTTATCTTCCGATATCCATAACCTCCATTTTGGAGCTCCACAATACGTTCGCGAAGGTCTTAGCTAATGTCCTTATTCTTACCCATGCTTCCGACCTTTCATAACGAGAGCTGCTGTACCAATGACACGTTATTGGAGATGAACGCTGACGAAAGTTCGGTTGCTAAATAGTAGAATGAATTAAAATATTCTAGAATAGTCTTACGATAATTTGATATATAACATCGAGATATATGTCGGGCATTGTAAACTTTTGTTCACGTATTTATTATACATGTTTCTATTTGTCTTTTCTGTTAAATATCTGTGAGTGTAGATATATTTTAACCTTTTTATCCTGTGTTCGTATATAGTCAAATTTTCGTAATTGTACGTGGTTTAGAAATTAAGATACTGACGATTTAATCAACGTGTTTTATTATGTAACACTGTATATTCAATTCAAATCAGTGTACCTTCAACATTGATTCGTTGAAGCATAGGAATTGGTCTAAAAACACGTGCCAAATTGTTTGAACGGCTCATTTTACCGAAGTTTCAGAATATTCTCGAAGTGTTTTTTCTGAGTTTCGGCCATTCAGCGTATCAAATCGAGAAAGTTGATTCTCTATTTAATCGTTATTTCATCAGTGAATGAGTGCACAAGAATCCCGGTCGACTGTGAAAGAATGGACTAAAGATCTATGTTTGTCATTTTTTATGTGAGCATACTAGTTCGATGAGTGTAAACTAACTCTCGAACCACCAATCACCAGCGCACGTCTTGCATAAAGGGAAAATAGTTTGATTTTCCTCTTCAATCATTCTGTTCTTTTCTATGAAGTAATGGGAGAGTAAAATGCATTCACTTGATATTTTTCGGTTCCGGAAATTTTCACAGTTCCGTTTGCCAAGTTTTAATGACATCGAAGTAAGGAAAACGATAGAAACTTGTTTGATGTGTGTACTTTTTCATGTATTGGGATCTCACAAGTCTAGACTAGATTTGATTGAGATTGCTCGTGCTAAGGTGCGGGTCTCCAGCCCACCCGCACCTTCTTGAGAGGATGCTGTTAGTATACCCGCTTGGAATTCTCCTGTTCATTATACAGGGTGGCGCATAAGTCACGCACCCATATTAATTACCGCAATATACACTGGGTACCTGTAGACAATATACGACATGTAAATAAACTTTAAGAGTTCCTCTATCGTTTGCAATTGACCCTATCGTTATACCTTCCATTGTTTATTTATTATTTATTTTTTAAAAGGGAGCGTTACTTATGCGCCACTCTGTATTCAATGGTGAATTGTTAACAGTGATGGTTATCAAAATCCCCGTCGCCGGAAAAACCAACACGGGGGGCACCTTGGGTACTCCTGTGTTCTAGGTCACTATTCATTTATCAAACCTAGTCACAGGTTCTAAGCTAGAATTAAGTTTGTAGGCTTGTAGCCTCATTTAGTTGTTTTTTGTGTCGTGTATCTTATTTGAGTTGTGCTCTATCTGTTTCGTATACATTTTTGAAGCCAATACGATAAATTAGTATCCCGCTACCAGAGGCCTTCAGCCTCAAAAACCGCAAACCAGGGGAGGAGAAATAGGGGTTCAGGGTCGTCAGCTAAGCGATTCTGTTCAGCAAACACAGAAACTGGTCCTACGGTGCAATGCTGGAACTTCTTCCCTGTAAACTGACATCAAGTTCATGTGAACTCGAGTCGACAAT
This sequence comes from Platorchestia sp. MABIK, assembly GCA_014220935.1. Lineage (NCBI taxonomy): Eukaryota > Metazoa > Arthropoda > Malacostraca > Amphipoda > Talitridae > Platorchestia > Platorchestia sp. MABIK. The sequence continues at coordinate 47,354 of JACJUY010003403.1, forward strand.
GCAAGCCGGCGACCAATGCACAGCGGCTCTGCGACTCTATGCGCCCTTTAGAACAGTGGTCAGAAATCCGGCTGATGCATGACAACGCGTCACGACGAGCGATTGAGGAGCAAGTGGGGAGATTGGAACTAATTGAATCAAAGTGATGTGGGGTGGAATTGGGAGACTGCCAAAACACTGCCATACAGTGCAAAACACTGTCTTCTTGTAAGGGGTAACAGATTCCTTGAATCATCACCAACCGAAAAAGTGAAACAGTTGTGCGGAATAGACGTGCTGGGGTCGTAGAGCGGTTGACGAGAGTCTTATGGGAATTTTCACTGTTCCCTATACCACGTTTTACTGGTATCTAATTGAACTAATTATAATTGTGATAGAGGGAACATTAAAACCAAATAGACAAGGATATGATTGTATGGTACCTTCATTAATTTGTCTGTACCTAGCCGACCCGCACCTTCCCGAGGTGATACCGTTATTATAGCCAGCTGCGGTAGTGTACAATTTACGTTGTAACTGATTATATTGCTTATAAATTTTTCCATTTAACTAGTTTTCTGGCTAGAACCAACGTGGGCGGTGCCCTTTACCATCGGGGTATTTTTCCTTATTTTTGGAGTAGTATTAAGAAATCTTAATTGTAATATAGGGTGTTCGTACGTAAATTTCGTTTGTGGGCCCTTGCCTAGCAAGGACCCCTCCCTCTTTTTTCTGTAAAGCTTGAAAGATGGAACCTACACAACCGATGGAAACGTCAGTGGTGGGACCTCCGAGAACGTCAGTTATCGGAGGAACCTACCAGAAGAAGAAGATAAAATGCATCCCTTTCGAACTTACTGAAGAACGGTACTTCCCGAGGTACTTCGCTATAAACTTTGAAGCAGAGAAGAAAAAGACTGTGAATCCCTTTGCAATCATGGAAGAAATCATGACACTAACAGGTGAGAAACCCAAAAGACTCTTCAGTGTGAGCAGGGAAGTGATGGTGATGGAGGTGCGTAGCGTGCGTCAGGCGGAGAAGATGGCGGAGATCACCAGTGTTGAAGATGTGCCATGCCGGACCGAAGAGTACAATCGTTTCAACCACTCGGTGGGACTGATTTACATTAACGAATTTGATATCACTGATGTTGATGGGACTTCAGGAGGAGTACAACGTGGAAGATGTAACCCCAGCAACTTTTATCAAATCTCGGAATCCTGAAACGCAAGCTTTGCTTGTATCATTCAGACAGCAATATGTGCCATACAATATCTATATTCCAGGAGAAAGACAAGA
>JACJUY010003403.1:49628-71140 GCA_014220935.1 Platorchestia sp. MABIK
TTCCCTCTATCACAATTATAATCAGTTCAATTAGATACCAGTAAAAGTTGGTAAAGGGAACAGTGAAATTTCCTATTAAATCGGCTATACTCGGTTGTCTGGCACGTGTACCCTCCACACATGTAAGGACTGCAATTCTCTCCGCCTGCTCTGCATCCCGAACCTCCAACATCACCTCAAAGCTCTACTGAACATCCTCTTTGGGTTTGACGCGCTCACACATTCTGCAATTCTTTTGATCTCAAAAGTATTCACCGTCCTCTACTTTCCAGGGCTCAAGGTGACAGAGAAGTACATAGGAGAGTTTTTCCTTGGTCAGCATTAAAGGGACGTATTTACTTTTGTATTTTCTTGCAACTTTTCTGTTATCTGGGCCTGGTACTACCGAGTTCGCTGGAGTGAGCCAACAAGACCTCTTCTTCAATTTCTGCCAACTGCCTCTCTACCTTAGCTATCTTACTGGCACTCAGATCAGCAGGCATACTTTCTAATGTTCTTTATCAATTTCATTGAACTTTGTATCTATTGCTTTTTTATATTTCTCTTAGTACTTGCTGTCTTGTTCACTCGCTCCATCTCGCTAAAAGAACCTGCTCAGGTTCCCTCGTGGCATGGTCGTTGAGTATCTTCCACTAATCCTTCATGAGGTCCGTTGGACACCTTCACTCATTTCTGAAGTTTCTTGTGTAGGGGGTGGATCCCCTTGAAAATTCAAGGGGGCTGAGTTTAGTCACACTTCCCGCACAGGACACTCTACTGCTCAGAATGACCGTCGCGTGTTTACCTATTTTTATGTTTCGTGTCACGCTTTTAAGAATAGATAGAAAGAAATAAGCAGGGGAGGTCTTGGTTTCAGTTCACTGATAAATTAATGCACTCATTCTCGCTGTACATGCGCACTATAATAAGTCACTTTCAAAAACATTAGAGATCCAGAGCCTTATTAACTCGAGTTCGTATCGTGGATAGAGTTCGGCGGGTTATTGCCACGGTAGAGGAAACAAGGTAGGTTGAAACCATTTTTTTCGTTGACGGTGTGGTTTTGCTGACGTCACGGCAACGAATCAATAGCAGCACTCGTATTGCATCTGGTAGCACTGCTACCCTCAAATCTAGCTCCACTATTGGCCCAACGACATGGCGTTTTGTTGACGTCAAAAAGTTTGTTTGAAATAAAGCCGTTCTATTGGCTAGCCGAACAAGAGGTGTATTTTCTCCCATAGAAATGACCCTACCTTGTTTCCTCTACCGTGGGCATTGCATATTACAATATACATACACAAACTAGCAGTTGCTTTCACTAATACTGAATTTCTCAATCTAGAATATGACACGAATTGGCATAACTACTTCTATTGCGGCTCAAAAATACTCGTGCTATATACGAAGTGTTTATTTCTGTCACAAAAAAAAATAAGTTACCTTCGAAATAAGCTCAGACATTGAAACTTCACTCGAACGAAAAAATTTTCAAGGAAATATTGAATCCCGTCATTTTTGACGGGCAGTGTACACTACTTCAGAAGCAACACACAAAGGTAAAAAAAAAGCCCTGATAGTAGGTGTACCTCCCCTTCATACATTCGTCAGCCGAGCCGTGTAAAAGCACTCGTCGTAACTGAGCAACCGCATTTTGACTGAGCTGTTCTCGCCGATAGCACTGGACAAGCAAGCTTTGTCCCCCAGTAAACTTGTCCCAACGTGTCAGCTACCTGACAACAACGGTAGCTCCGGTGCGAAGCTTCCATAGGAGCCCTCCAAGTTGGTTCTTCCCACTAACAACAATTCAATAAATAAACTTACGAACACCATGTAATGAATTTACAAAAACACTATGTAATGAGTTGTATCCAAGTGGGTATACTGCGAGTACCACCTCGGCAGAGTGAGGGTAGGCTGAAATACTTGTTATGAGCAAGTAATCCTGATCAAACAAATCCTTGTCTGTAGACTGTTCGCTTCACAATACAAACAATAACACAATTCGACATCGATAAAACTTCGTAAATGGAACAGCAAAAACTCTCCAGTAGTATATAGTCTAGTCACACAGGTCACATTTCATTAACTCCCCTAAATTGAGCTAACTAGCTCAAAGAAATTCTTAAAATTTAAAATTACTCTCAACAGCTGTTGGTTGAGTAGTCACACAGGCCATCTTTCAGCACTCTTCCTGTGCTGTGCTCGTCAGCACGGTGCCCATTCAAGTTACCCTTAGAAGCAGCAGAATACTTATACAAGCCAGACTTCAACAGTTTCTTTCCAAGTTATGCTTGCGATCTCTGTGCAGCTTCAAATTACGACTCGAACCAGTTGAATAGTCGCACAGTTCACATTTCAGTAGATTCCCTAATTTATGCTTACTAGCTTGGTGCAGTTTCATAACACCAGTGTAAAAAGTAGAATAGTCGCACAGTTCACATTTCAGTCTATTCCCTAATTTATGCTTCCTAGCTCGGTGCCGTTTTATAACACCAGTGTAAAAAGTAGAATAGTCGCACAGTTCACATTTCAGTCTATTCCAAATTTTATGCTTGCGAGCTTGGTGCAGTTTCAATTTAGAAGTGTAGCAAGTAGAATAGTCACACAGTTCGCATTTCAGTAGATTCCCTAATTGATGCTTGCAAGCTTGGTGCCGTTTCATTTTAGAATTGCTATCAGTAGAATAATTACACAGTTCGCATTTCAGTAGATTCCCTAGTTTATGCTTGCAAGCTTGGTGCCGTTTCAAATCACTAGTGTAAAAAGTAGAATAGTCGCACAGTTCACATTTTAGTTGATTCCCTAATTTATGCTTCCTAGCTTGGTGCCGTTTCAAATAATCAGTAACACAAGTAGAATAGTCACACAGCTCACATTTCAGTTGCTTCCCTACTTTATGCTTGCCAGCTTGGTGCAGTTTCAATTTAGAAGAGTAACAAGTAGAATAGTTACACAGTGCGCATTTCAGAAGATTCCCTAATTTATGCTTGCAAGCTTGGTGCGTTTTCAATGCAGAAGGGTCAAGAGCATTATAGTCACACAATTCACATTTCAATTCATGCTTTACAGCTTGGTGCTGCTTGAAGCAACTATTCTCAGCCGTACAATAACCACACAACTCGCATCTATACAATTTGCTTACCTCCTGTTTTGCTTTTTTAAATTCTTTCATGGGTTGTTTTCCAGAACAGGGACCCAATTTCAAAATACTTCTCTCATTATCTTTCACCTCTAAACGCAGTTTTGATTTATTGGAATGAAGACTAGAATAACTAGAAGACAGGCACTTGAAATCAAACGCTAATCTATGCTCGTCCCATAGGTGCAATTCCAATTCGTCCTTCCGAGTATTCGAGTAATCACAATGTGCGCACAGGAAGCGTACTGATTTGAGTGTGTCCGGAGCGTTGGCCTCAAAACCACTGCCGCTATCCGACATGTCGGACGGTAGCGAGCCAGGGCTCCCTTGAGATGCGCTCGCTGATCTCTGATGAACAGCCCTGGTGTTGCATGCACCAGAGCTGTCTTCCCTCGACTCATCTTCTACTTGCTCTGTACGCACCTCAGCACAGGCATCGTCTACTTCTTTCTTCAAAGTTAGGGCAAAGGAGGCTGCCTTCATTTGGTCCTAGAATCAATAACGTGAATCATATGTAAGCACAGAAACAATAAATTTCCGAATGCACATGAATTTCAATTCAATATGAACTGATGAAAGTGACATCTGAAGTATAACAAAAATAGCACTGCTTTAACCCTTTGCCTACAGATGGTAATTTTACTGCCAAAATGGCTAGCACTTTCACTCTAGGGCAACTAACAGAATTTTGCAGCAATTTTACTAGTATGGGAACACTTCAAATAAGTAACAAAATTAAGACAATAGCAATTATGAACATTTTTTCTTTCACAGGTTTCGGAAATTCTACATTGAAAATTTTCTGAACATTTGCTCAGAGCTCTAATCATATGATCCGTGTAACTCATTCAATAATCTATTTATTCATATTGAAAAAAATTCTGATGGCTATTTATTGTCTGATCAATTTTTAACAAATAGTCAATTCATGATTCTTAATTAAGAAAATCTAGGGCATCAAACATTCTTCATGATAAGCGCACATTTAAAAAAAAACATATTATATACTTAATATAAAGAAGTAAATGTTTGCTTGACTGGAAAAGACCCATGCTAGGGTAATCTCACTGATAAACAAGGGTATCGATAAAATTCATCTGTGAAACCTTTTTTCTAAGCTACTCAAGTTTTGGCACTCACAGGGTTAAATGGTTTACAATCAGCTTCTATTTTATAACTAATGTAATACTGATACTGAATATTTTTTCCTCGGTGAGTTGTTTCTTTTTTGTGTTTAGCTTTTTCTTGTCCCATGATCGATTATTTTGCTTTACCTTGGACCTTTGACCAGTTTTATCTTTACTCGTCTTCTGGTTGAAAATGACAAACGAGGATGAAACGTTTTAAATAATTTTATTCATGACTTTCTTGAATATGATGATATTAGTATGGATGAGTTTCTTTGCACTTTTATTTATAAGCCAGATTCAGTGAAAATACCTGTTTGTACTTCCTCCTCCTTTGTTCCTACCTTAGAATGTGCCACTACAGCAGACGTAATTTACTGTAGTAGGGTCTTTCATTTTAGGATGTTTTCTTTTTCATTTTCACATAGAAACTTGTAAATATTATTCAAAAACTATATTGAAATTGTTGTTTACAAACATAACAAAACAGGAAACCATTTACATTTTTCAGTAAAAATAAAATGAGACCAAATTCCCTTACAAATTTTATTGCAGAGCATGCAATATGGATTCGTTATTGATACATCTTCAATTGATGGAAAATAGCTAACATTTCAACTCTCAGCTTAAGTGAAGCAAATGATTTTTCCTATGAATTCTTTGAAAAATGAATAAAATACTTCCGGAGGGAAATGAGCTTTCAGATATTCACAACATGTTTATAACACTCAAATAGACAGTTGTAGCCCTAAAAATTTTAAAATTTACCCATAGCACGTCTGATGGTAATTTACCCAAATTTACCTCCCCATCCATGGAAGTTTTTTTAAATTTTAATTTCTCAGCCAATATTGTACATAGATAGAGACAAATAGTTTTTTTTTGTTCGATTTATAATCCAAATATCTATGATAACTAAGGTTTTTTTTTGTTTTTGCTAAAAAAAATTGACAACCATTTGAATATTAAAGTTTTTTTTTCTATGGACGATGGAAAAATCTCTAATCAACTTATCAAAAAAAACTACTTCGGGGTATTTATAGTACCCACCTTGATCTTTACGATGCAAAGAAGATTTCCTTTATAAGTGAATAACTGTAGCTGGAATTGCCCCTCAAAGTTGAAAATGCATCTTCGGCCAGAGTGAACAGCTGCATTTCATATTCTAGGCATTTCACAGGACGGACAAGCCCAAAACCACTCACTAAGATAGTCAAGAGATCACTAAACCTCTCTAATGAATGGACACTTTGGACAGTTGTCTAAAAACACAGAAAAAACTTTTGGACCCACCAACCAGAGCTAAGCAGAAACGCAGCTGGTATCTGAGCGCAACTGCAGGAGAGGGGGGCAATTTGGGAGTAATTATGGGGGTTTGGGTAGCCAACACAGGACAAATGACGTTTCTATGTGATAGAGCCAACTTACTTCGAAGTTAATTGTGCTAGAGGGAACACTGCTGTGTGCTGGTGCTCAATTTTTTAAATATAGTACCTGCGAAAGGTGTCCTCTAATCGCAAGTGCACCAGTCATTCAAGAATACGTTCACCTCATTCTTAGGAGCAGTCGAGGGTCTGGCCGCACGTCTTTTAGAGAATCGTTGAAGATACTCTCCTCACCTCGTTTTTGCCGCGTCTTCTGGACGAATTTGAATGCAGAGAGGAGCAGCAAACGAAATCGACGCATGTGAATGAAGAGTCGTGAACGATAGTGGTCTCTGCAAGATTTCTGAAGCATCTTCAGTACGATGATGTTCGACCTCGTAAATGAAGGTAGAGTGGATGAAGCTCTAACCTTCCCCTTCCGGGACAACATCACTCAAACGAATGTAAGGAATGTCCTCGAAGGAGAAGACCTGGAGGATAAACGACTCACTGCGCTCATTTTGAGCATTAAGCCCTCCAAAAAAGATGGGAAGACTTTGAAATACACTGGGAGAGATGGCGGCGTCCCTTATCACCGATTGATTTTCTGCAGAGAGCTGAGCAGCGGTGATGATTTCTACCTCATCACAAAAACTATGAGAGAAACTGACTTCACCTTCTGCATGCTGCGAGAGAAGCAGTTCTACGGACAAGAAATAACCATCCTAAACCCAGTCTACACTGGCAACAAAATTCTTCAAGTCCCTTTATTGTCCTCAGAGGAGCCCCTTGTGCCCTCAGCATCTATGCCAGATAACTTCCGAATGGACGAAATAATCGTCGACTCTGGCAGAACAATCATCAAATCTTTCCTAATTTCTTCGAACCAAGTTACAATTCACTTCCCCAAACTACTAAGCGCATGCCCCTCGTCATTCTGTGATTCATACCACAAGCATTTCGACCAATGTCCCAGTTTCCTTACAATTCCCTCAGCATCCACATCGTCAGGAAGGGTTCTCGACTGCTCGGTGACCGTACACAACAAGGACATCAGTATGATCAAGTTCAGAAGCGCCACGACGTCGACCTTCTTCGTCAACGAGAACCTCCTAACGTTCCCTGGAGCTCCATTCGACTACGAAAGACTGAGGCCATCAGTAAATGAGACCCTCGCCTTCTATAGGCACAACAACACGCCTTGGATCGTAGCAGGCTGGTATAAGCGGGAACAAAACACGAATACACGAAGGGCGGCACAAAAGTGTTTAGAAGCATTTTCAAGCAATAATCTCATTTTCAGTTTTGGGCCCCAAAAAACCGTTCACTTCCCTCAAGTAACCTAAAATTAATTCATTTCTAGGCTCATCCTTGAAAGCTGCTTTTGATGATATAAAGGGATAATGACTTAGACAAAAACTTTGTCCCAAACCAAACTAAAAAGATCTCATTGTGGAGCTCTAGCTGTCCATTCAATTATTAGTTGAAGGTTTTCTTGTCATTTCTGTTGAGTGATGACAATATTTACTTAAACTCGCAACAATGGAATAAACACAGGTCGCCAGAAAGAGAAAGTGTAAATATAGGAGTACAATGTTTAAATTTCAAAATTTGAACAACAAAAATGAGTAGATCCAATGAGCTTGAATTAAAAGCATTCCAGAGAAGAGCAGGCAACCAACCGACACACCTGAGATTCCTGATGCCAGTCAATAGGCTCCTTCACTGAAATTTCCTCCAGCTCATTGTCTGGCCCTTCATTTTTGATCATCTTGATTATTAGAGGATTTTCACTTTTTGGAACGGCAGCTGAAAATTTTCAAAATTCATAGAAAAAATCACCAAGAGCTTGCAAATACATATTTCATTATTGATACATCTCCAATAGACAGAAAATAGCAAACATTTCAACTCTCAACTTAAGTAACATAAAATTAATTCATTTCTAGCCTCACCCTTGAAAGCTGCTTTTGATGATAAAAAGGAATAATGACTTAGACAAAAACTTTGTTCCAAACCAAACTAAAAAGATTTCTCATTGTGGAGCTCTTGCTTTCAATTTTTATTTCAAGGGTTTCTCGTCATTTCTGTTGAGTGATGACAATAGTTACAAAAACTCGCAAAGCTTAGGCTGAAATAACTGTACAGAGGTGGGAAACATCAGAGATTTGACTAACACAGCTTCCAACATCAGTGAAAAATGTTGCAGTGGCTGGACCACTACTAAATAATGTAATGTTGGTATCTATGTAATTTTTTCTAAAAAAAGTTTAAATCGCTAGGCAAGATCAAAAGTACAATAATGTTAATTGATGGTTCTAGTTTTTCCAAAAAGAAATTAAATTCATAATAAGTGAAGGAAAAATGTTTGGTAAAGAAACATGAATTTCCATAAAAGCCATTCCCATAAAGTCATTGAACTGTCTAGGCGTTGAAAAAAACCCTGCAGCACGGCTGTATAGGTGCATCTTTCAGGTTCAAGCTGCAATGCGAAATGTGTTATTAAGATTATCTACGATAATATGTAAAATAATACAACCCCAAAACCTCTCGGCAACTATGAGTATGTATCTGGGGAAGTTGATAAATAAGCTTCCACCATTTTTATGCTTTTACAGAGATTCAAAGAAAATCACAAACATCAAAAAATATGAAATCCATTTTTTTTATACGAAGTAATAGATAAATTGAATGCCTCATCATCTGAATTAGAGTTTTTTCAGCTGTATTACATTCTACTATTTTTCCACACACACATATACACACACACAAATACCACAAAATCACAAAACATGGAAGAGAAGCAAAAGAAACAAGATGAATCGTTCTTAGTACAGAATGCATGACTTGCAAGGAAGGCAAATTCATCTCTGTTTTAGAATCCTTCATTAAAATGTGTAAATGCTATAAAATAAAATTAGACTCATCCTAAGTTTATCTTAGTCATGTTCCAAAATTTAACCAGGTGTACTTATTGGATACCAGGCACCAACTTGTCAATGCATGTGATTTTCTAATACCCTTCACACTAAACAAATGTAGATTAATATATGTACTGCATTTCCAATGAGACAAAATTTAACACACCTATGTAGCAAGTATTAGTGATGTAATCAATAAATTACTTGAAACGAAGAACAAATTAATACACCTAAAATAATTTTCCACCAATTCAATGGATAAGTAGGTTTTGTGAAAAGAACTTGAACAAATCTTGCAGATAATAAATAAAAGTGCCAAGATACACGTCTCAAATCTCATTAGCGATTTAGGAAAGTCAATGAATAAAAATTTCTGGAATGTTTCAACCTCCAGGGTCATTATCAACCTGAAAACAAGTAGAAAAAACTAGTCAAGACTCAAATTTACATCAATCATGAAAGAAGAAAGCAAAAATAACATGAAACTAAATAAATGTTCAGTATTAAAATAACGTTAGTAGTAGAGGAAAGGCAGATTGCACATCATTCAAAACAGGTTTTTCTTTCAAAATGTGGAGAGATTCTAAAATGCGGAGGTTTATTTGGTTTGATGCAGCGGAAATTACTCTAAAATCACCTAATCTAACAGGAATGTCGCATTTCTCTGCATGAGAGCGGACTGAGGAGTGGGAAGGTGTGGAAAGTAACTGATTAGTTCTGAAACTCCTGCCAGCATGCTCTGCAACACGAACACTAAGGGCTCGAGTGGTCGAGCCCACGTACTCAGACGCACACTGTGCGCAACTATATTTGTAAATCACGGATGAGAGCATACCTTTAGGAGTTTTATCTTTATAATTGAAAAATGATCCTATTTTATACATATTGACTAGTATTAATTTGAAATCAATCTGCGGAAAATGTTTCAAAAGAAGAATGACAAAGTCTTTTTTGAGTTTCTCCGATTGGTGACCGAAGAACGGAAACGAGAAAAACAGTTCCTTTTTAGGAGCGGTAGGTAAAGAGACATCGGTAAAAAATTTTTTGCTCAAAATGTTCTCAACACAAGAATCAACTAGTGGTGAAGGAAAACCATTATTACAAAAAAAAACTTTCAAAAAACCTTGCAGATAATATGTGTTAAACCAAAGAGCCCCTACCTCAAAAACAGTAAAGAAATGACTCACCATGCACCATGTCCTCTGCTGCAGCTTTCTGCTTGATGGAGTCATGGCTGCAACATGGCCTCTTTACTTCAGCGTTTGTCAGCTTGTGCACCACAACCTTTGCACGCTTCATGCTTGAAGTCAAGGCCACACTGCACAATATGCTACAAAGCATCAGCATTGAAGATTTGAGTTTGTAAGAGAATGGGGCACAAGCATTTGTGCATCATTATCTATAGCTATTTTAGACCCCACAGTGAGCGTAATAAAACTGGTTTTGGAAAATGATGAAGTTTTATTGTGGAATGGATGATTGGTGATGCAAAATGATGCAAAAACAAGTGACAGGACTTTGAAACAATTCAGACAAATCATGAGAAGCCACTATAAATATAGCCCTGAAAACAGATAAAACAATATGAAAATGTAAGAAAAAATAAAATAAACCATACCAGTCTATTCAGATTCCTTAAAATAAAAAAAGGACGCATAATAATATAAATTATGTGATTTCATGCTTAACAATGAATATGCATTAATTAAAATGAAACTTAGTATCAGAAAAAATGGACTATGAAATGAATATGAATGAAATTAAACTTCAATCTAATTATTCAGCAACAAATTCAATGGAGCAATTCAAGAAAAATTTTATTACATGGTCTGAATTTTAACAAAACTGAAAAAAAACTAATAACCTTTCAATAAAACAAGCAGTAAAAAACCAATAGGCCAAAAAGAATACCATGCTCAACATAGTAAATGTTAGTCTAGAGCGCAACAACAATATGTACAAAGGAAAACTGAACAGTGCAGAAACACTCACCAGATCCACACTTTGTTATAACATGTGAAAAAATAGCTCTGCAAAGAAACACTATTCTAGTTTTACTATAAAGTGACTGAAAGTAGATAAAGACAATACATTACAAAATTATTTAATAACAAAAACACAACAAAATCAGGAAATGCAGAACAACCAATGAACACTTGAAGAACAAATATTCAAGAATCATTTCTTGTGTGCATGTATAAAGCCAAAGATCTGTTCAAGGGGCAAGATCAAACACAATATATTCAGACTCATACAAGCTGAATATTACAGACTTGAACTTGAAGGTGAGGACCAACAGTGTTGGGGCTTAGAAATGGCCTACTATTCCCTCCACAATATTCACACAAAGAGTTCAGCACCTGTGTACAAGACTTGTCCAATAAACTACTTGGGATCCACCAATCCTTGTTATAAGCTGTCATTGGATGGCATCACTGGGATAACCAGTACCATTCCCAGGCATGGGGGGTCATTACAGCCTACTCTACATGACTGGCTCATTCCAGTCACTGTCTCTTACTCCAGGCACATACAAGAAAAATTTTCATAGCATCTATGACTTTCAAATTACACTCCAGATCCAATTCAGCAAGACAGCTCATACCACAATCATATTCAGCACATCTGGTATACCACATTCTCTTCATACTGCTCAAACACCACATTCATGAAACTCTCTCTTGCTCATACTTACTACATTCCAGTACAAAACCTTCAATTGCTTCCTCCACTTTTCTATTGCACTGCTGACATAATCTATTATTATTCTCATTCCTCCTCCATGTACGTCTATTTACGGTCAATGCTTTACACCTCACAGCAAACAAGAGTTGGCTTCCAAAACTACCATCATAGAATATCTCCCATTTAGACACTTCCTTTTCCATATACCAGATTAGTGTAGGCTTTCGCATCATGATAAGCATTGATTTATTCAATCCATACACTTTTGTTTGCCTCTCAATCTCTTTTTTCCACCTCTTGCAGTCCCACTCAGGTCCTTCATCTCCAACATTCATTAAAACCCAGTCATCCACAGGTCTTTCAATTCTAACACAAATAATCTTTTGTAAACTCAATTTTCTTGTATGCTCCCAACATATTTTCTCCCATAAGCATACACTCAGATGCCATTCAAAAATTTACTTTACCCACCTGCTATTCTGCATTCTCTCAATTCTTACCTTATAATTCAGCACAGCTTTCATCACTCTTTCTGAAATTAGGCTCCACCCTAGGTCACCTCTAATAGCCTCTGCAGCTGTCCATTTTGGAGCACCCAATGCTAAACGTCCTACCTAATTTTGTATCACATCCAGCTTTTCAAGATCACTTCCATTGCAGGCAAGAGCACTCATACCATACATGACACTAGGCACAGCAACATGCTTCCACATTCCTCTCACACAGTCATACTTATTTGCTTTGTATCTGGCCACACTACTTAACCGTCCACTCCACTGCATTGCTTTTGCCACTTTCTTACCCTTGGTTCAAATGCACCCATCTTCACTTATCGATTGACACAAGCCAACGCTGAAAACCTCTCAAGGAATTTGAAAATGTGCTTGTCCAATTTGACGAGCATTGATTTTCTAGCCCAATTTTTTTGACCGCTCAATTCCACTGTTTATAAAATTCTGAAGCTAATTTCCTTGGGAAAAAATAGGTATATTAGATTAATATTTGTCCTCAGTAAATATTTACAAGATAATGTGCACCCATACACTGCATTACAAAATCGCTCGGAAGAACACGTTACCAACTGATCGAATATATTTCTATTCTTCCTAAGGAATCTAAAACGTTTAGTTGCATGATAACCTTTCATCTTGCATGATAATTATTTTTGGAAAAGATTGTGAAAAAGATCAAATGCCATTCATTTATACCGGTGCGTGAATGAACAATAAGAAAATAAATTGTAGGTGCTTGCAGGGGATTAATGATTTAAAGTTATTTTATGATTTTTTTCTGTTGAAAAAAGATGTCCACTGAATTCTTCAAACAAGAACCAACAAAAACATCAAAACGAGTATAAATGCTTATGTATTAGGATTTATGTGTACCACTCCGTAAATCGTTCATTCACGTACCAGTATAAATGAATAGCATTTGATCTACTTCATGATCTTTTTCTAAAATAACTTATCATGCAAGATGAAAGGTTATCATGCAACTAAACTTTTTACATTCCTTAGGAAGGATAGAAATATTTTCGAATTGGCAACGTGTTCTTCCAAGCGATGTTGCTAAGCTGTGTATGGACGCACCAAGCAAGTCAACTAATGCCAGGACCACACTACGTTTTTTTTTGGTCATCAAATGAATCATGGACACTCGTCATGTCAAACGGCCGTTAAGCAAGTCAGGCCACATTGTGACTGTGTCTTCTTCTTCTTTATCAAGGATCCGGAGGGATCGTGAAAGTCGTTGGACTACTTCAGCAGAAATCCGTGGAACCTAACAGCTTGTACTTCAGCAGCATCAGCACGGTTAAGCAAATCTCCCAATACTACAGCAATTTTCTCTTGAGTCCTCAATATTGCTGCACCTCTTCAAGCTGCTGTCTGCAGAAGCTGACAGCTTATTGTTTCAAGATAATTTTGTTAGACACAGATGTAACACAGTCCAATTCAAAACATTTATAGTAGCTTACATCTATTAGTAGCACCAAGGAAGTTCACCAAGGAGCGGAGAATTGCAAATTGTACACGGGATTGATATTCACTAAATCCTAGGTTTTTCAGATTCAGTTCAAAGTTAAATTTTACAAAAGGTAGACATAAATGTAGTCTGGCAGCCTCATATTGTGGACAGCTGAGCAAAAAGTGCTCAATGGTCTCTGGAACACCACACTCAGGGCAGAGAGGGCTTTGACCCAGGTTAAATCTACTCAAGTGAGAAAGAACACCAACATGACCAATTCTAAATCGGCTAATAATACACTGAAATTTTCTTGACACGGCACCACTCAATCTAATCTTTGGTCTGTTACACAATTCATGCATACATCCTCCCTTCCCAGATTCTCTCACTTGATTTCCCCAACACTTACTCCAGTATTCCAACATTTTGTTTTCCAGTTTGCTAACATGCTCCTCATAACCAAGATGCGCGAGTACCGATTTAAAATTTTGGTGACCCATTTTTGCGCACCGGTCCGCTCTCTCATTTCCCATTATTCCTGAATGAGCAGGGATCCATTGTAACTGGATCCTGTTATTCAACTGTACAACAATTTCCAGAATTCTTCTACTAAAATTTCAATAGGTAGGGTTATTCAAGTTTAACATAATATCCAGAGAACAATTAGAATCCACAACAATGACCACACTATGAATTAACAAGTTATCAATTCCATAATATACAGCCTGTAAAGTTGCAAATATAACTCTGCTCCCACAATTGAGTGACCTGGATTTAGAAGCCAAGAAGTTGTAAGAGGACGGGGGACTAGGGGTACTAGCATTTACCCATCATTACACGTAACTGTTTGTGTGAACCACATAGTGAGGGAGTAATGAAACTGGTTTAGAAAAATGATAGTTTATTGTGAAACAGGTGTTGGACATGCAATGACAAGTGACAAGGCTCAGAAACAGTGAATACAAATCAGAAGCCAGCAAATGAAAAAGCCCTGAAAACAGAGGTAAAACAAAAAATAAAAATGCAGGAAAAGAAAATAAACCATACCAGTCCTTTTGGATTCCTCAAAACTAAACTTCAATATGAAGTAAAAAGCAGAACAAAATAACCATGCTGAAAAATGAATTCATGCTAAATAAAGTAAATGCACTGACTAAAAATGAAACAAAGCAACTGAAAAAAATGGACTAGAAAATGCATATGAATGAAATCAAACTCAAATAAAATCATTCAATAACAAATTCAAAATTGTAACTCAGGAAAAATATTATAACAGAAATCTTGAAACTTAGCAGAACTGAAAAACTTAATCTTTCAACAAAAAAGAAATGAAAGAACCAATGTGCCAAAAGAAACATTGTGCTCAACATCAAGTAAATCTTAGCCTAGAGCAACAAAAAAATATATACAAGCAAGCAAACTGTACAATGAAGCAACACTCACCAGATCAACACTTGGTTTTATAAAGTGAAAAACAGCTCTGCCAAGATATAATTACACTAGTTTTACCATAAATCTGAGTGACTGAAAGCAAAAGAAAGACAGTGCATTAAGAAACTATTCAAAACCCAAAACGCAGCAAAATCAAGAACACAAAACAACCAGTGAACACTTAAAAACACATTTAAACTTATATCTCTATAATCAATATTAAGAATCACTGGAAAAGGCAGGAGAAAACAGAATGTATTCAGACTGATGCATGCTGGATATTACAGATAAAAAATACATATTTGGGGCCACGCCTACAAAGTACATAGTTTAGATGTGGCATATAAATAGCAGTAGATGCTGAACCTGATTGTAGCTTGGAGCCATCTGTGAAAATTCTATAGGAATTACAAAATTTAGATGTTACTTACTCTTCGAATTCATGATTTACTTCAGCTGTAGTGGAAGATTTAACATCAGGAAATTTGACACACATTAAATAAGATATCCACATATGGAGAAGTGAAATGTTCAATTTGGGATCCTGGAGGAGAAAAGTTAAACTGAATTTTGTTCATTATTTCCATGCGTTTAAGTGCAAGCTCACTTTTTGGGGGAGGTCTGAATGGCTCAATTTAGGATGGGAACTCACTGGGCTCTCCATCCAAGAAACTGCACCTCAGACACCACTTTAGAAACAGAAACAAGAAATCCAGGTACAATCTCAGAGGCATTATGAATGCTTCAGCTTCTATTGAGGAAACCGAAAATGTTTTCCGTGCACCCGAGATAGATCACATAGCTGAGTTTTGAATCACATTAAATAATTTTACACTACTTTCAGGCAGCTTTGTGAAGATTACATGTCCATACGTAGGTTTGCTTCTAATGAATGATATATATACCTGATGTAGCAATTTTTGAGAGGATCCCAACGACGCCGGACAATGCCCTGAGAACCTGCAGCCATTTTTGACACTCTGTTTTAACATTTTTTATATGTGGTAAGAAGGTAAGTTTAGAGGAATCCAATGTTATTCCAAGTACACGCTCTTGATCAGTTGTGTTTTTTTGTTTAAGAATTGAATCGTAGGTTAATCAATGGTATATAAGGAAAAGATAAAGAATTTCATCAAAACCAGGGCTAGTATTCTTAACATGTTTTAAACTTCTCTGAAATTCATGCATTGCTATTTGAGCATTAAGGAGTGTATTTTCTACTTGCACTGCTGATAGGTTAGAAATGGTATTTTCCCTTGTGTTGGAAAATTCATCACCTAATTTTATCTTGTGTCTACAGAAATGGGCCAGAAATAATTCAGCTTTGTCTGCTGCGCTATCTGCTACATCACCTATAGTTGGATTTGGATTGATAGAACTACCTTTCATTGAACGTATCAACCCCCAGACGTTACCAACACCGGTGTTTGAGTTCAAAGAGCTTACAAAACTCATCCAACTTTAGATTTTCTTTGGCTTAATGATTTCTTTCATACTCCTTGTCCAAGTGCAATTTTTCTGCAGTGGGATGTTTTGATACTTTGTTTCGTGCTTTCCTTCGTTCTGCTACAGCTAAAGCGCACTCTTTATACCACCATGATGTTTTCCTCCAAACCAACAAAGCTGTCAAAGATTTGGGGATGCACTTTTTAGCTGAGCCCTAAAGCCCCTTTGTTAATGCTGTATTCAAGTCGTCAACTGAGAAATGGGCTATCTGACTTGTATGGATTTGTGATAATTCTTCTTTAAAACTAATCCAATTTGCCTTTTTTAAAACCTATCTATGCAGATGGTTAACAGATTTTTCAACTACTGTGCCAAAAGTACATTCGATGGGATAATGATCACTCCCAAGATCTGCATCTCTTTAGAGAAACCCACACGCAAAGAGAGTTGGAGGGACAATACACAAATCTAATGTAGAACTTGTCCCCATACGTGAGTCAATGTAAGTGGGCAAGTCAGGAGGGTTAAGTACTCCAAGAGAGTTCTCATCTAAAAGTTTACACAGATTCTTTCTTGAAGCATTTAGGCAGTTCTTACAGTCCCACAAAGGTGCATGAGCATTCATGTCTCCAATGAATATAATAAATTCACTCACCTGAACACAATGATAAAAATCTTCAAACTCAATACACACATTAGGATTATAAACATTACATGTATATAAATATCCATAGGAACAGAACACTTAAATTGATGCTATTTCTAATTTACCATTCAAGAACTTATTAACATTATTCACAGAAAAGTTAACATCATTCCTGATCGCCAAGCATAATCCACCTTAGGAACCATTTTCCTTACGGGACCACACACATTCATAGCCTATGAATTTAGGCTCATTAGTGTTCATCCAGGTTTCACATAAACATAGTGTGTCAGGTTTTCTTCTGTAACGATAGAGTTTCACTTGTGCTAACTTTGAAAATAACCCATTACAATTAAATTGTGGTCTTTAGCCGGAAAATAAATTCGCGAGTGAGACGGTCGCGCGCCTACCAGCACTCGGACTTACCTTCCTCACAGAACTTGAACTTGAAATTGAGGGCCGACAGTGTCGGGGCCTTTGTAACGGCCTGCAATTCCCTCCTCACTACTCACACACACAAAAAAAAGAGTTCAGCACCATCGTACCAGACTTGTCCACTAAACTACTCAGGATCCACCAATCCTTGTCACAAACTCCCATTAGACGGCATCACTGGGATAACCAGTACGTCAAGACACCATCTCCGTGCATGGTGGGTCATTACAGCCCACTCTACATGACTGGCTCATTCCAGTCACTGTCTTTTACTCCAGGCACGTGCAAGGAAAACTTTTATAGCTTCAATGACACTCAAATTACACTCATGATCTAATCCAGCAATACAACGCATACCACAATCATCTTCAGCACATCTGGCATACCACTCATTCTCTCCAAACTGCTCAAACACCACATTCATGAAACTTACTCTCTCTTGTTCATACTTACTACATTCCAGCACAAAATGCACAATTGTTTCTTCCACTCCCCTATCACACTGCCGACAGCGACTCGCTAGTCGCTGCCGTCGCTGCCTCGCAGCTGTCCGGCCCCGGCAGCGGCGGCAAGATCATCGTCTGGCTCAGCCGGAGCGCACACCGTTGCAGCGCTCTCTCGCGGCGGCAAACACCACAACACCAAAAACTTATTACCCATTCTAAAATATAAACTACGAAAGTGATTCAGTCTCCAGTGAAATCTAGATGATACTTCTTTGTTATATATTACGCGTTCTAAGATATAAATTACAGAAGTGAAACAGTTTTTAGTGAAATTGATATCACATGTTAATTATTTTCTGCGTTTTAAGTGGCTGGAAGGCCGTAGGTCTGCACAATTTGCTGAAGCATCCTAAAATCTTGGCCATCGCTCAGAAAAGAAAAACATTTTATTTTTAATTGAGTTGAAGCACGAAATGAGGCAGGTATTGATGGCTCTCTACCGACGTCCGGCCCCAGACAGCTAATGGCTTAGTTTTGCTATGGTAGCTGTGTTGTAGTTGGATAAAAAAAATACGGACTTTCAGGAAAATTAAAACGTTTTTGACCTTAAGAACTTGAAGGATTAATCAGTGAGGTCCTAAACCTTAAAAGTTTAGACCCCTGGTTTACGTCATTAGGAAATGCTATTTGTACCATCAAACTTGCTGTCCAAACTTGTTAGTTTTTATTTTAACCAAACTTGAATAAAGCGTGTACATGATTATAGATGCTATGTGACTACTTGTGTATAACTGAATTTGTTAAATTGATCTACGTTTGAGTTTATGAGCGAGCTTAAGTACGATAGCTGTGGCAGTTTTCTCAATTTTTTATGATTTTTTAAAATTTAATAATGTTAAAGAAACTTGCTTCATTTATACTTGTCGGGTAAAATTTACATTTTTTGTTTCATTTTCAATTCTCCTAGTATTATTTTCAAACTTTAAATGAATGCTATTTATGGAGGATATTATTTTATGACCATTGTTTTTAAGAAAATTGGTTTATAGTGAACTAAGACCTGAAATTCAATTGCCTAATGTGAACTGCTTCCTTTACATTTTGTCAGTTTTGTGTTATAATAAGAAAACTTTGGTCGTGAAATATGAGAAGTTGTTGACTTTCTCCACTACTCTCAAAACTGTAGGAATATTGCTGGTTAAATTAATTTTTTATAGCTTATAGGTTAAAGTGAATGGTTACGTGCAGTTTTGTGCAATTTTCAGAAAGAATGACACAATTTGTCCCACTGAAACTGATTTATTTTTCTGAAAGTGTGTGTACAGCAATCATTTCGAAATCTGAGAAAATTAGCAATGACTCTGTAACAAATACGTTAATTTTTTAACAAAGTGTGGAATGTTTGTGGGCTTTCGTGTTTTCCGAATATTTTTCAACAATTTGCATTCATAGCACGAAAACGAACGATTTCATCTTGAGTCTCGCCAACCCGCTTCCGCGGCGAGAAACTTCCAGAACTAACTGGCACAGGAAACATAGTCTTTAGCTGACACCCTGAACGGGGTCAGTACACAGTACACACTGCAATAACAAAAACTTATGACAAGTAGGACAATAGTTAAGAGAATGCTCACCTCGATGTTAAGTTTNTTTCTTTAAAAATTTTTTCAATTAACTCTAGTGTTGTAGGTAGAGAAGCCGATGGGTGCCTGTACAGTATTAGAGGGAACACTTTGAAGAACGCAAGTCGGCTATAACATTGACATCAGAACTGTATGATTACGTAATAGTGATCTATACTTCTGAAGTTCAGAAAGTCGAAATAAATGAACGTTTCCCATGCACAAAAATTAAAATACAAACATTTAGCGTGTGCTCACACTCACGAGTATGCATGCGAAGTGTCGCCGAAAAAGTTTACGTAATCAAAAACGTGACCTCACTTTGTCATATACTTATTATTCGTAAAATATACACTGCATATAAATGTAATTTAACGATATATTTTATGAAGAAATGTTTCAGCTATTTAAAATTTCATAAAGTGTTGACCGGTTAAGTTTGTTAACGTACATTGGAGTTAAAGCTGAAGATTGTTTTTCAGGGTTTTTACTTCGGAGTTCAAATAATATAATTTCTACATCAGCACCAAATGCAGTTTTGCTGGTTAGTACTTAAACAGCGCTACCAATGACTTGCGTATTTACCGCAAGTTCTTTCTAATTAATTTTTAGAAACAACCTCATCAAAACACTCCTTTTCAACGTTAAAATGAAATAATGTAACCCAATGTAAAATTTGGATAATATCCTCTCAATCCTTTTCATACAAGTATTGTCACTAACATTTTTTTGTATCCCGCCAGTAATGAGAGAACTGCAACTAACATTACACTATCCTGCAAATAACACGCAAATTCTGCAACATCACGACTACACTCGGGGCATCACTGAGCATGGATTCTAGATTGGAACATTCCTGGCCAAATTCTTTTGATCTTTACGTTCATAATAAAGGGAAATGAATATTCTTGTGTAAATTTTAAATCTTTTTCAACAAACAAACATCAATTTCAGCAGTTAATTTTAACAAGCAACACATCAGTGAAATCATTCCGAAGAACTATTGCAATGGACATAGAAGATCTTCGGCCACAAAATTTGCCACCTGCCATAGTGAGGTGTAGGACCTCAGCGAGTACGAATAATGGCCGCAATTTTGTGTGCCACTGAGTCTACTATTGTTCTTACATAGATTTGGTCTATTTTGAACCACTCTTGCATCAACTGATCTCGTAATGCGGCCACTGTCTCTTCCTGACGTATAAAAACTTGTCATATAAGGTGCTCCCACACAAATTTTCTATGGGCTTCATATCTTACGATACTCATAGAAGAAAAGAAAAAAAAATTTATTTTCAATAATGTATAACATGAAATGTTGATCCATTGTTTTTTAAAGCACCTTAACATTAACATCCTTAACTGATAATAGCACATTGGTCTCGTAATACCCGTGTAAAATGTTAATCAAAAAATGATTGACAGAAAAGCACATCAAAAATGAGTTCCTTTCCTTTGCCTAATCTGATTTGGACAGCGCATTTGAATATAAGTTACTAAGAGAACACAATTCTCGGAACGCTTAGTTGAAAAATGTATTCGTTTGTGCGTATTTGAATTGAAATAGAAGCAAAAATCGCGTTTAAATACCTAAACACAGAGACCCTTAATTGCTATTTTTACATGGTTATCGTATAATACCCATGTTAATTAAGTGTTGAGACAAATGATTTAGATCCTTAATTGCTATTCATACATGGTTATCGTAATACCCATGTTAATTAAGTGTTGAGACAAATTATTTAGATCCTTAATTGCTATTCATACATGGTTATCGTAATACCCACGTTAATTAAGTGTTGAGACAAATGATTTAGATCCTTAATTGCCATTCATACATGGTTATCGTAATACCCACGTTAATTAAGTGTTGAGACAAATGATTTAGATCCTTAATTGCCATTCATACATGGTTATTTGTGTGTGTATCAACTCAATCATTTACTTCGACTAGTGACATGGGTTTTACGAAACCCATGTGTGTGTATCAACTAAAGATCTTTACTTTAAGATATTTCAAAAACCATAGATGAGCTTTTTTTTGCATCATCTTTACTGGAAATAAACTGTTTTTTCTTTTCTATATTTTCTTGAGACTAGGCTGGCCAATCAAAATATCTGGGATGCCCTGAGTGACTGTTAGGCTAATTAATGATAGTTCTAGCCCAAAGTATTAGGCATTCTATTTTAAAAAATTGACCAAAGATTTGGCTTCATTTTAAAACGATTGGTCCATTCTTATGGACCAGGACCATATAATGGAAAGGAGAATCCAAAAACCTGATAGCACTGGATGCCAGTAA
>JACJUY010003404.1:19198-30960 GCA_014220935.1 Platorchestia sp. MABIK
CATTGTACTGTGACTTCGAATCGTGAGGAGGAAAAGGGATTTTATCAGTGAAAATGAAATAATTTGTTATACATAATGTATATCGCGCCTCCGGAAAAGTTTTGTGCTTGTTCAAAAGCTTTGGGTAAACAAACTTAATTTTACTCAAATAACATTCACCAAGAAATCTACTCTCTCTCGCAGTATCAGCTCAAGTTGTCACGTCTCTCCGCTGCTTTTGCTGATTTTTACCTAATCAGATATAACTTAATACGTAAAATACACACATTGGATCTGCTACTGAGTTCTGGTATGATTATTTGAGAACCACGCGCAGCACAGGAAAGGGTACCGAAAACGGGAAAGTTCATTCAATAGCGAAATTCCCAAGTTTTACAGAAGATGACCTCACAAGGGGGAGCTCTGATTGATCTTCAACGCATCTTGGGGGCTTGGCTCTCTTCGGGGGCATAAAAATGCCTAGGTAACACTAAGGGGGTATGCTGATACTGTCTGTCCTCGTCAGTGTACTTCAGGGAATAAGCGCTCCTCAGCGGGAGCCTCAGCTACTCACTACAGAATCAGTAACAATTGTTGCAGGAGAAAAGCCCCAAAAAGATAAGTTAATGATAATAATAATGATGATAATAATAGTAATAATAAACGTCATTGAAATACAGTGAAAGAGAAAAAAGTTGACTCTTTAAATTAAATGAGAACTTTTCTTTTCCCGGAAGAACGAACAATTTGTGGCTGAAAGAGCAATAGAGATGTTCGTATGTTACTAGCCACTATAAACTTTTCTTGTCTCTACATCAAATGAATTTTTTTTATAAGAACAAAATGGCACCCATACCATAAACACGACTTGCAAACCAAAAACAAATTTCTTTCCTGAGCAGCTATCCAAAAAGATTTAGGCACAAGAACATCGAGGGGCATTACGGAAACCCCTTAAAATCCAAGCGCCGGATTTTCGGAAGTTCTTGAAGACAGAAAAAAAGTTGTCAAACAGCGCTCTTTTAATTACCCTAAATTCAAGCTTATTGCATTATTTATTTTCCAATACATCACGTACCCAACTGCAGTTCCTATACCGCCATTAGGCGTTTAATAGGTCTTTACGGTCAATTAGAATGATAAGAGTCTGACCATGATGGAAGAGAAGCTTGAGCTCAAGCTTGACAATTAAAAGTATGAGCTCTTTCAACGGAGCTTAATGAATTAATGGAGAACTCGTTAATTCAGCAATCTCGTAATTTTGAAAATACCACGTGCGATATTACCACGTCGCTTATTAACACGGATCGGTTGAAAAATAGTAAAAATCATCTAAAATTAGTGGTATTTAGTAGACCCACTTAATATTTGGTACTTATAAAATTGCTAACAACTTGTGAGTTTAAATTTGAGATGGAAGTTGAACTTCAATTTAACCCATCGCAGCCAACGTGTTAACTTAAATAAAAGCGAAAAATTAAGGCCAGGACCCAGGCAGCGAAAAACTATAAAGAATAAAAGCAGCGAAAAAAAATTCGAACTGTGAAAGTAGAGAACAGAACAAAACGAAGTACTGCCTAACTCTTAAATTTAAGGGCCTGCCTGACTGCGAAGACGCTTTCACTACTCGAGGCAAATAAGCGTTACAAATAAATTTACGATTCGCAATCGGATCAAAGCGAATAACTTCGTTTATCTATTTTATCTATACTCTTATCTTTATTTTTTACTTCTATCTCTCTCGTGAAGAAGGCGGGAGTGCTGCGCAATCAAACTCGCATGTGTGTCTTCGATTTTTATTCCTTCACCTTCGTTGCACCTTTTCCTCTGAATGTGACGCGTACGCTTTTTTGGCCGGCGTAGCGTGTTGTTCCTACCGAGAGAAAAAAATTTTGCACCCTCCTAGTGCTACTCCAGCTTCTTGAGACGCTACTTCGTTGAATTTTTGTATGATAATCGCATAACTCAGCAGAAACTTTAGTAGTTATATCTTGAATATGTTTATGCTGGTAATGTCTAAGTAGAAGTTGATTGCTTCGACCCGCACAGCATACACAATTGCACATCTGCGTTAGCGTGAACGTAAACGGACACACGGGGAGAAGATCTTCATTCATTCCAGTTAGATCTTTATATTGAACTTTCCGAATATTTTTCTTTCTGTGTTTCCATGAGCTTCAAAATGGACAGCTTGATTTTTTCTTTTGAACGGGCGCAGTAATATTTGAAACCGTAATCGAATTTTCAAGAAAATGTCCGAGTCCCAGGTGCGCAGCTGCGAGATGTGGGATACGAGAAGCCTGTTGCACACCTGATCGAGTCCTACTTTACAGGCGAGAGCGCCGTTCCTCAGGAGCCTGTGCTGACGACTACACAATCACAGGCGCATTTTTGCTACATCGTCAAGAATTCCAACTCCTCTAAGCCAGGCAACCCAGCGACCGTCCCAATCGACGAGCTCATCTTGTGGCACTCTTCTCCAAAGGTTATAACTGGGTACTGCTATAGCGTGAGGTCTACCACACCATAGCATGAGATCTATCATACCTCTAGCTATTACTATAGCGTGAGGTTAGGTTAGGTTACTAATGAATATAACTTATTTCCATGCATTCAATTTAGCAATAAACACTTGATTTGTAGATCTAAAACTGCACCTTGGAAGCGAAAAATATGCCGGTAGACTTCACGCTATTGCGGCACCTTGTATTGTTTATCAGTATTGGTGAAGCCGCTCAAATTCGACTCAGTCGGACCTGTTTTATAAGAAACATGACTCAGCTTTATTGGAAATATTGTGTTTCTCTTCATTGCTTCTTCAGTGATTAAACGGAGCCCAAATTTTGGAAAGTGGAGTTTCGTTCCCAGGTTTAAGAAGAGTTCGATACTCTATATGATTATAGTTCTACATGGCTTTTATTTCGTGTTTAGATCACAAACTAAGATATTATTTAGTTTCATTGTTTTAATTTTTACGAAAGTTATTTTCACTGACTTGAGACGATCCAAACATTCTATGAATGGAGAGAATTTAGATAACAATATTTCTAACCATAATTAATTATGGTTAAATGCATAATTGCGTACCAACTTAACCTCTTTATGCTATTTAGATGAAATCATTCCCCAGGTGGAACTTTTTAATAAAAATGAATAAGATTGTGCCCAGTTCTCACAAATAAATAAATGTGTCCGTTAAACCTTGTTAAAAAAAAAAGAACCCATCAGTCCCCAGTTTTAACAAACAAATGAACATGTTGGTCCCAAGTTTTGAAAAGCAAGTTAACATTTCGGTAGCCAGTTTTAATAAGTTTCCTGTAAAGAAGCCCACCAGTGGACACTGAGAGAATTTTCATAAAGCAGCTGATCGACCTGCTGTCCCTCAATTTTAATAAATACTTAATGAAAGCTAAATAAAGGCACAATCCAGTTAAAGTTCGCTATTTTCAAATTCTCTTACTACAATTGGCTTTGAATTTGAATTGAATATTAATCATCAGTTTAACCCATCGCAAGACACGAGTTAATAGGCAATTTCACACGTCAGTTCCCAGTTTTAATGAGCAACTAAACATGTCGGTTTCCAGTTTTAACAAACATTTTAAATATCCTTTCCCAGTTCTAACATGTAATTAAAATGTCAACACCCATTTTTAATAGGTGTTGACTAGGTCTCTCCAATAAGAAAGTTGGCATTTCGGTACCCAGTTTTAACAAACAATTAAGACGTCAGCGCCTATTTTCAATGGCAAGGTAACGTGTCGGTACCTAATTTTGATAATTAATTTAGCATTTCGGTGCCAAGCTTTGATGATTAAATGAATATGGATTAAATATTCATCAATGGTTAAATGAATGTATCAAATGTCCAGCTGTCGCTGTTCATGCTGGTGAACGTGACGGTGGGTGACGTGTACGAGGCCGCCACGGGCACTGTGATGCTGGGTGATGAGCATCTCTCAGAAGGGCCGCACGATCTCTCCTATGCCTTGACTATGGGCGAGGAGAATCAGGTGAGTCCCGAGTACCGACTATCTGCAAGTTATACATCTTTTGCAGACCTCAATTTACACGGGTAAAAGGGAATTCCAGTTTTTCGCGGACCGCAATAGATACGGGGTAAAATTAATTTTTGCAGACGACAATATTTGCGATTGTAAATAAATTTTGACGGCCACAATATATACGGATAAATATTAATCTCACTTTTTTGAGAACCTTAATATATCCGGGTAAATGCTAATATTAACAATAAATTAACCCAATGAATGACAACTAGGCCAGGGGGTATAAATATGTATCATGTATTTTGCGTGCCTAAATTTTTACGGACAAAATGAATTACAGGTTTTCTTAGTCTCTCATAACTTGAATAAAGCTTCATTTTAGCTGAATATCTGGAGTACTTTGCTCCCTTTAGAGTTGAGGTTTACATAGGATGCTGTCATAACTCTTGGAGCGATTGCACCAAATTTAGCAGCATTATTATTGTAATAAAATGGTATTCCAAGTAGAAGCTCGTCGTTCCTTTCGAAGTTGACCTCAAGCCATCATCAGCTGAGAAGTTTATGATAATATCGAAGAGTGTCTTAAATTCTTTTGTCGCACTGTGTGGCCTTGAGCGTTTCTCCTAAAATGACTTCATTCAAAGAGTTCCTTCGAGGGAATTTTAATTAAAAAAATCAGACGGTGCACTGAAAATTCATAAATTGAAGAAATTTATAGAATATACTGAAATTCACTGCATTTAGGAAATAGCCTGGTTTAATAATATAAGATGACGTCGCATGAAGCGAATTCATCTCATGAAATTAAATTATAATTTAAATACTAAAGCTAAGTTATAATTTAACTTCAATAATAATCAGAGTAATTAAACCATGTAAACTAAAACCTAACATCTGGAAACTCAAACAGGACTTAGGTATTTCTTAATCAGGGGGAAGTTGATTAAAAACGTATGAAACTAGCGTGTTAGACGAAACAAAAATGTAATCAGGAGAATTATTATCATTGAATTTGGTAAAAGAGTAAGGGAAAATATTGGCTAAGTGCGCTGAGGATTGACGGTGCGGAAGAGAAGAGTATTATTATAACAGGAATGTGAGAGTTGCTCAGTTAAGTTCAGTACGTTGAGGTTAATTGGAGGTATGGGCACAATGAGTGAAAAGAGTGCGATCGGTAAAGTTAGGAATTGAATACAATTACCGGAATAGCATTTTACTATGTTTTCAATTTCAACTTTTCATTCAAAGGGAAGGGTCAAACTTTGTAATTTAACTGAAGAGGTCAATCTGGTAACTTGCATGCTGACTAATGGATGCAGCGCTCTTGAATCCTCTCAGAAGTGAATAAAAAAAGGTGAGGCTTGTAAGTACTTGGCGAAACCAGTCATGACCAGACTTTGAACGTCTCAGCTGTTGCAATAGTGCAGGAATAGGAGGATATGGTGAATTTTAAGACCAGCTGACCTTCGATTTATAAACCATTTTTTGTATACCTTAGCTGGCATGGATAATGATAATTATTCAAAGTTATTTCCAGTTACTCAAAACTTGAATCCAGTATAGTAGTAGTTAAATAGCTGGGACTGATTTCTATCCTCATAAGTTGAAGCTCTTCATCGGAATTGAAAAATCTCGCTATCTATTACTTGCGATCGTCAGTATTTCATCATTTATCCAAAAGACGTCAAAGTTCAGACAAGATCAACTCGTTCGAATGGCAGAGACTAAGAAGAACCATGGCTCAGCTACATAGGTAATAATTTTACTTGCGAAGACTCCATAACCAAAACTTAGTAACGATGGGTAACTCTATGACTATGACAGGCTTGGGGCCGGGATTTTTTGATAAAGTACGATGTAAGTATTCAAGAGAAATAAAAATATTTCCTTTCCCCAGAGGACCCTTACTCTGATATCATCCAATGAACTGTGTACAATGACGCTCAAAAACTGATCCAAAGGAAATAGTGAAATTCAGAGAAAACAATTATTTCGCAATTTGTATATATAAAACATACAGGCTATTTTTCCGAGTGTCACGATGAATTTCTCATTGATTAATACCTAATCTACGCCTCTGTAATGCTTATTCCAATTTGCAACAGTTCTACCTCAGTGTGTTGGTGGACGGACAGTTGGTACCCCCAGAGAACTCCTCTGTTGCCTACCACCAACAAGATTCTTCCTTCATCAGTGTGACAATCTCTGGTAGAGGACCCATAATATACAGATGGAATCAAACGTGTGCAGGTAAGAAATAGCATGGTATAATAATATGAGCAAAATCTATTTTTTCATGTCACTACTATCGTACCTAAGACTAATATTGATTTTAAATAAAGATATTGCTGCTTGGTATACCACTAACTGTAGATGAAATTTCCATCGTTGGCGAATGTTGGTCAACCGTGGTAAACGTTGGTGAATATACATCCATTAACTGTGAAAGGCATTGGTGCTGCTGTAGCGTGAAGTCAACCACACTATAGCATGAGATCTACCTCTATGTAGTACTATAGCGTGAGGTTAGGTTACTTATGGATATTACTCATTTCCCTACATCTAATTTAGCGATAGACACTTAATTTGTACATCGCAAACTGCACCTGGATAGGCGATATATGGAAGTTGATCTCACGCTTTAGTAGCACCAAGAAATTTTTCCGTTAACGTTAAGGAATACACTCACATCATGGTATTTGTCCCACGCAGACCCGACTCTTCCTCCCGAGGAAGCAGCGACGAGCGTATCAGGCCACAAATCAGCTGGCCCTGAGGCATCCCAAGATGAGATCCCAGATCCCGGCCAGAGTAAAGCTGTGACTGTTGTACTTTGGATCTTCATCGGGATTGGATCAGCCGGCCTTCTACTACTGATCATAGTCGGTGTTGCGTTATTTATTCAAAAGACTGCGAAGTCCAGACACAACCATCTCATCCGAACAGTAGAGGCTGAAAGACAAAAGCAAACTGTCACCAACAAAGCACAGCGTCTCTCGTACATCGAACAGATCAAGTGGACTGCAGACGACCAAGGAGGAGAAACTTCGGTGCGTCTGATGTCTTCCTAGTGTGTAACTAAGTTCAGAAATACCTTTACCCTAATTGATCTTTTTAGAGACGGAAAGTATGAATATCTTTATAAAAACAGAAGTTAAATGGCGAGAAACCGTTAATTTGAATCAGATTGGTGAGGTAGCGCAAAAATTATCCTGTTCGATGCTCAATAATTATGAAGTTTTCAGTTTGACAAAACGAACGAGCCTGCATTTGAATTACATCCAGTTTTTAGATTACATTTGATGAAAAGTTGACACGAGAGCCAACAGCAGCCGAAAATTTCTTAATTATGAAATGTGAGAAACATATGTCCAGGCAGAAGCTTTCTGAACCAAATTGTCAGCATTTTTCAATTCTTGTTTTGCCCTCCGTGAGTGATTTTTTTGAATTTCTTAATTAGATGAGACTTTTCCTCTACATGGGAAAAATTTCCCTGTAGAGGATTACAAAAATGAGAAAAATTACAAAAATGAGAAACTGTTGGTATCAATTTAAGGTGGCATTTTTTATTAAATAGGCAGGGCTAAGTCATCTAATGCAAAGAAATTCCTCACAGGAAATATGCGAGTACTTTTCAAATATGTAATCGTGATTTTAGCTTGTGAATGTCCACGTTGTGAACAATTTGCGTAAATTGATTAGTTAATCTGTGCGCATGAGCCGCAAACTTTGTGATAGTTTTAATTGATAAACCTAGTGATATTTACACGTTGCTTATTACGTTAATTAATTTTTATTTAGCTATAGTAGATTGATAATGCTGGTCGACAGTCTACAGCAAGTAATGTTTTAGATTTCGTCAGCAAAAGGTGAATTTTCAAGCCTACATCACGTCAACATGCGAGAAAGGCCAATTGTAAACACTAAGAAGTTTTTTTTTGTTGTAAATTTTGGTTGCAATTTACAATTTTTTTTTTAAATTTTTTTTGTAAAATTGTAAAACCATTTTTGGTTGTAATTTACTCCTGCTCAAGCTTAAATCATAGAAAAAGGCGCTTATAACTAACAGTTCTAAAAACTAATCTGAGTATTCTGAATCGTATTTGAGCGCATCATTTCAAAAATACCTGTTTAAATTTACTAGCAAAATGAAATATTTTGATTAATTTGTGTGATTGCATGTCAAATTAAAGCTACATTTAAATTAACCACACGCCATTCTCATATTTTACGACACCCCACGAAGTTTAGTGGAAAAAATGAATTTCAGAAAACCCTTTCAGGAGATTTTGATTGGCTCAGCAAAAATGTCAAAAGAATTGTGGGATCTTTCCCAGATAAGCCCCGCCACTAATGCAACACATAAGTTCACCCACTTGTAACTTTCGAAATATTGTACTTATCGACTTCAAATTACTTTCAAATGAAAGATTTGAACATTCTTTCGTTTGAGAGTATTTTGAAATCAATAGGTGCATTATTTCGAAAGTTGCAAGTGGGTGAACTTTTGTGTTGCATTAGTGGCAGGGCTTATCTGGAAAAGGTCCGAATTATGATCCGTACCAGACTCGGACAAACAACCAGACACGGTTTGTGTTATTCTGCACATACAACCTGCTAAGTCTTCTCACCGACCGCAGCGATGGTTTGGGGATGAGGCAAAGAATTTCGATTCGATTGTAGTTTCTCTTTACTTCAGGCAAAGAAGAAAAGCCATACATAACAATTGATAACACATCATATTACACATTCAAGAATCAGAAAATAGTCCTCTAGTTCTAGAAAATATTTCATTTCTATAGACATTCATGTACATTCATAGAGTAGCAAATCTGGAAAGAAGAAAAAGTTTCCAACTCCTTAAGCAACAGATTCCTTCGTTCTGAAGCTTTTTCCACGCCGCCAAAAAAAAGCATTTTTAATAGAAATACATTACAAATTTCGTATAACTCTACAGTAAGAAGATGAAATATTTAAGTTCAACATGACATATGAATTCATACGACCACTAAGTTCCTTAAAATAAGAGTTGCAAATTTTTGAGAATCAAAGTCGAAGAATCTGTTTAAGTTTCGTCCCATTCGGTTCTTAGAAGCCATGACCATGGAGTCTGACACCTTCAGGTCACAGTCATTCAGAGAATAATGTGATAATCTTTGCTTATGAAAGCCTGCTTTGAGCTTTGCGTTCAAATTTCTGTTTTGATATTAGAATTGTATGGACAAGGAGCATGATAAGTTTAGGCTAGAAATGTGATTTGTTCGTGGAAAGTAATTTCTCGAATCAATTGTGCATTTCCGCGCAAATCATGTTTGCGCGGGGAGAACTCGCCAGTGGAAGAAAGTAACGGTGCATCGCAATCGACGCTCGTGTGTGGGGCTGTATTTTTTTCATATGCTGAGTTCAAACTCTGAATTTAGAGCAAAAGAATGAAATTTTCAAACTTAGAATATTAGTAGCAAATGAAAGTTCACTAAATACAGGATTGCAACTTGAATAAATAATGAAGTTTGAAAATAATGAAGTAACGTACGTTAGGATTGTAGTTGGAATTTTGTATTGAAGCGCAGGTGACCAAAAACACGAATGAATTCCAAAGCAAGAAGTATGCGTATTTCTACAGGTTGGAATGAATAAAAACGTGTTACAAGCCCTGAATATAGATTAGAGTAGGATTTGAGTTAGTATAAAGTCTCCCTAACCATAACAAAAGTGTTCCCAAGAAAAGAAGGAGGGAGACACCACTTAGAATGGAAAAGAAGATTTGGTTCGATCTACGCACAAGGCGTCCCCGCACCCTGCACGTAGAAACAGCAAGATTGAAAGATGTTTATCAAACATGATGAAAGTTGAAGAAGATATACAAAAGGACCTGATATAAAGTACAGCAGTATACCAAAGATTTGTTTATGTATGTTGTATTACATAAACAAATGCTTATTCTATTCCAACATAATGAAGTCCTTCCTAACTTTCAGCTCGGGAGCTTATATCATTCTCCTGGGGGGCGTTAGTTACCTTAGGTGAATTTTTAATATGTTCCTGAGAGGAATCATGAGTAAAACTAGAAATCATTGGCACAACAGAAAAAGTCATTCTAGCAGCCTCTGAAAGAGGAATTGTAATTTAGATGAGCTATTTTCAATAATCAGAGATTCTCAAAACCCAACGATCTGATCAAAGATTCTCAAAACCCAACGATCTGATTTGCGTAATTACCAGTTAATTATATTCGCTCAGCATCGAAACTTTTATTCGCTTGATTGAACACGCTCTCACTGTTTTCATTTTAGACTCTAATTTTAGACTTCACATATAAACACATGAAATTGATGCAAGATTTCTGTCTACTCTAATAATACGTTATTAAGAATGTTAAAACAGCATTCCTTGATTGAATAATTTGCCACGAAATAATAATTTGGAGGCTGACCGAGAAGAATCCAATGCCCTGTGAAACCAATGGAGACTTGAATGCAGCATCAAAAACAGTCTACTCATGCATTTGAAGAGCAGAGTGCTCTTTCAGATGATAATCAAAATGGACAACAGCTAACAACGTATAAATTTGCACAGCCCATCTGCGTTCGTTTCAGCCAATGAAAGAAAGAAAATAGAGAGAGACGAGGATAACGAAGTTGCATGACACCTCGCAGACTGACTTACAGTTAACACACCAAACAACTAGGAGTCTACGCTGCTCTACTGCACATTTGGGCTATTATTGAAGCAGTACTGACTGCAGACGCACAGCATCTGCAAACTTGTGCCGGTGCGGTGGCGCAACTGGGAGTGCAACTCTACGTCAGGGAGGCGACGCTTCTATCGTAGTCATATACGCTACTTGTTCGACGGCTATTGTGGGACTAGCGTCCACTTAGGCTCTAAATACAGTAACATCTTGCCCGATTACAGCAAAATAATGCCCTATAGCCAACAGCGAGTGTGGCTTTTTTGCAGACTAGAGCTCTACGGTCAAAAACTAGCTTGACTTTAATACACTAGAGCCCTACAGGCAGCTGAAACTAGCTCGACTACCGTAAACAAGAACTCTACCACGCTGCACAAGAGAACTGATCGAACTGGTGACGCGCCATGTTTTGTGTCTTAAAGTGCACGACTAGCTCTTACGTAGCACGTTTTCGAAGATGGTACGTTTTCTTGAAAAATGAAACGAAAAACTCAAGTTCACCTGCTTGTTTTGCTTCATTAGTTAGTTAGCCATCTCACAAGCTCAAACAAGAAAATTGGATCAGTACAAACTAAGAGATAACTTAGCTCTCGTCAAGAATTGGCCATCGTCGTTTAACTCTTCACTATCGACATGGATTTTAGTGTCCACCATCATAAACAGGCCAATGTTTTTATTTCATGTCGAATAAATGAAAATCAATATTTTCTTTGAAGTTCACTGCCGAGGTGCAGTTCTTCTCCTTTTCTGATGCCGATGACAACCCGATGTCAACGATGGTTGGAAATAATAATAAAATGAGCAAAAAATTACAATGGTGAAGAATTAAGAGAGCTGAATATGCTGTGTCAATGGCGAGAAATTACCAAGCCTTTTTTCCAAACATCTGAGCTATCGCCAAGCTCGAGCTCAAGCCACGCTATGGCGAGAAATGGCTTGCAGCTAACGCGTGCACAAAAAGTTAATTCTTATGCTACAATTGTACCTTAGAAAATTACTAGAATCCACATAGTAACTAAAAAGTGGCTTCACATGGTAGAATTACTGCTCAGAAAATGACTAGAATCAACATGGTAACTAAAATT
>JACJUY010003404.1:38008-63036 GCA_014220935.1 Platorchestia sp. MABIK
AAAGGGCATAAATTGATGACGAAGCAATAGGTATATCAACAATTCTACGTATGTTGACCCTGACTGACACATCTTTAAAAAATGCGAAACTTAAAAAATGATGCACGGTAATTCATTAATTGAACGTGTAAAAGCAAGAAAAAAGTAACGAAAATATAATACACGATAAAAAATGTACAGAGCTTATCAGTAGCAGAGCATTACAGTCGCTCTCAATATCGATAAGTTCGTAACTTCAAAACCACATTCAGAGACGGAGTAACTCATTGGGCACAAGTTCGTATTTCCAATATTCTCAGGGGTACACTTCTGAAGAAAATGACCTCCCTTGAATCACTAACTGAAGCAAAACAGCGATGTTGTTTATCAGCACCCTCGAATTTCGTGCAGACATTGTTTCGAAATCACAGATACATCCACAAATATTTGATTACGATCCTGCTTGAAGAATAAAAGTCTTGATGATAAGTTGAGATATTAAGTATTATGCAACGTTCAAGTCGGTTAAGATGTATGATTATCCGGGTAAATTTCAATATGTACGTAGAGTGGAAGAGGAATTTAAATGAGCGAAAATCACAACAATCAAAGTTAGTTATGTAGGTTTCGCGATCATCATATAAGATGCACAACGTCCACTAAGCAATGACCGTATACACACACTTTTATAGCTGAAAGTTAAAACAATGATAAATGTTGTACGTACACCAGCATCTAAAAAGTGATCAATAGATCTTCAAATTTCAGGCTCATGTATTAAATCGATTAATAGCTACTGCATTAAAATTTGGGCGCAAATTGAGCGGATTTCTCACAGTACGAGAAGTATCAAATTACCTAATTTATGGAAACAAGCTTGTCAATAGCTTAAACCAAAAACACATTGGTAATGTAACAAATTGAATGATATACTACGATATTTCAACCATTTACGCGTGATTGTTGAGTGAAGAAGAATGGCAGAATTAATTGTTTCCCTACAAATATAGATCATAATTTGACCGACAAACGTGGCCTTCCATGTTTCTCTGCCCTTGAAAACAGTGAAATTGCTTGTCATCGCATGCAATAAATGAAATGTTTATTTTTCAACAGAAAATTTTAAAATCTTCGATAAAATCCCAGAAAGAATACTCCAGAATTATTATTTTTCAAATACAAATAACAACACGGAATGTAATTTCCTTCTTTACTAAGGATATCGAACTCTTAGTGATTCAACCTTCTTTGTGCAAAGAATTGCCCTCTAAAGTTGCGTGCGTCTACCTTACTGTCAGCAACCAATTTTTCTCCATCAGGAACGCACAACGACGTCCTGCTTGGGTTATAATTGGTAGCATCGCTGTCCGGCTACTCTATTTGGGACACTCTAATTCAGAGTGACACAAGAATCTGGTCAGAAGTATAGGCGAAAGTCACTCATAGATACCAGTCATTCCGCATCTTAGAAACGTTAGCATAAAGACCAGTTTCTGTGTCACTCCGTGGAATTCCGAAGTGGCTTTTCGGCACAAGCAGCCACAACCTGAGTTTGTCACCGAGCTCCCTGTCCAAATTTAATTAATAGCTTTGGGGTCCGGGATTCTCTTCTGAGTTTTGAAATGTTAGTCTGTTCACTTGTTCTCGATGAGGGTCTGAAGTTGAGTGACGAGGTTCCTGGCGCTCCTCAGAATGGCCTTTGCATCGTGACGCTCCGCCATCTCTGAGAAAAGGAACAAGAGCGTTAGGCGTCAATTTGCGAAGCTAATCGAGTAATCAGGCGTCAATTTGCGATGCTAATCGAGTAGTCAGGCGTCAATATGCTGTGCTAATGGAGTAGTATCGCCAGAAGAAGATTCTGCTCTTTTTACCTGCGCTCAGAAGCGCCGTATGTCTGCGAGTGGTTTGCCAGTTAGATAAAATGAAAGAAAGTTGAGTTAAGAGACTTTTTGTGATAGTGTAGCAGTGGATGTTTGATAAAATTTTTTATTCTGAACATACATTTACGCTAGTTTAAGAAAACCGTACTCATTCAGAATTTGACGGGACAATATAATTAAAAAAATTAACACTGTTCTAAGTTAGATTTCTTTTAAAATGTGGTTGTTAAACGTGAGTAAACTACATAATACAACAAAAGAGGAAATTTTTACAGTAGTTCTTGAGAAGACTCATAAAGAAAAAGCATTAAAAAATGAAATGCTCTGATGAATAGCTGTAAAACATTTTTGAAGATCAAAAAACCAGTTATTATGGTTTTCCGATTTTTTCTTTGAAATGGACTTTAAATTTCTCAGAGCTTAAAAATTTAAATTATTCGCTCAGATTAGTAAAGGACAATTTGTATTTTAATGGATTGAATGATACGATGAAAAATGGTAGAATAAGGCACTTGATATTCAAGTATCACTAAATCATGGTGGAATATTACACTTGAAGTTCAAATATCACTAAATCATGGTGGAATAATGCACTTGATATTCAAGTATCACTAAATCATGGTGGAATATTACACTTGAAGTTCAAATATCACTAAGCCAATTTTTCACGCGCAAGTGCAATGCGCAAGTGTAACTTACAAAGAGAAACTAGGAGAGTAAATTTAACGATGCTACGCGATATTCATAAATTAATAATTACCTTGGAAATACCCTCAAATAGACCATGACGCTCGGACCTCTTGTGTATCATGTATGACAACGCTATTGTATGAGAGTGTGTCAGTATTCTATTTCACAGTTTTCAGTGTGTAAAAGTCAGTATGTGTTCTATTGAAGTCAAACGCATTTCTCACGTGAAAACAGGCATTTCATCAACGTATCAAAGAGAAACATTTCTAGAATCTTATTTTATCAAAGATACTTTAGCAACATTCAATAAATTCATAAAAAATTTCGAGAGTAAATGAAACAATTGAGATTTTTCTATCGTCCTGGACCTGCTGTAGACATTTTAAGAATGCTCATGAAACAAGAAAAATTCAAACACTATGAAGCAATTTCAAAAAATTAAAAAAAGTTCTTTAATTACGGATACGCTGGGGCTTGAAAAATCTTTAAAATAAGTGCGAGTGGCGTTTGCCTTTGATGACTCTGACATTGTTAAACAAAGTAGAAAGTTTTGTTTAGAAAGAAGGATTGCGAGTATTAATGATATGTTCGACCTTAATGCTCCGTTTTAAACTGGAATCCGGATACCACAAATTTTGCGAGCTTACATCGCTATTTGACAGCCTTATGTCGCCGGTAATGACCAAGAAGTAGTGATGGATGAAAGTTGACGGGCGTAAAATCTGACTTATCACATCTCTAAACTGCAGGTTGTATCTAGAATACCTGACAGCGGGCTCACCGTTGAAGAGTTTAAAGATGTCTGTGAAATTCATTGACTAATCACATCCCTACACGAAAAGTTGTGGTATCTAGAATACCCGACAGCGGGCTCACCGTTAAAAACTTGATGATGCCTGTGAAATTCATTGGCTAATCACATCCCTGAACTAAAGGTTGTTGTATCTAGAATACTTAGCAGCAAGCTCACCGTTGAAGAATTTAATGATGTCTGTGAAGTCCATGTTGTTGTCTATGATGATGTCCCTGTAGTGCTCGACGAGCGCCAGGGCCAAGAAGAGGAAGAAATGAGACGACGAGACATGCCTAGCCGCCCAGATCGTTTCCCACGCTACGAAAACGTCGTCGTATACCAATTCTGAAACACAATAGCTGCATTATGTATACGTTTGTGACGTTGTTTGTACATAATTATTATTTACATCGGCTATTCAAATAAGTTTTTACCTCATCGATCATCGAGTTAATTTCAATTTGTAAGTCGGTGTGATAAGAAAGTCAAAGAAATATACAGGGGGTAACAGTCAATCCTGCATTTCAGGCTTCCACAGTCTTCTCGAAATGCACGATTGACTGCTGCACCCTATACATATTTTTTAAGATGAAGAAGCTACTCTAGTCTTATCGCACACGAGAGGCTTGTGATCCCATGATAACTTGTGTGTTGCACCACACAGCAGCGTTACCTGGTGCTCTTTTAGTACGACAATACGAGTTGCGTTAAAATTGCCTCCAATGCAATTAACGTTAACGATATCTCTCATTGTTTATTTACTTATAAATTTTAGGAGTCAAGTGTAAAGAAATAATTACAAGTTGAGTACAGTTTTACTTTTATCACCGCAAAATTTTCGGGAATTAAAGCTGACGTAAAAGGGTTACTTTTAAGAATAGTTAACTTGTGTAGTAAAACTGGCATGCAATGCTGAAAAAAATACTACAAAGCAAGTGTAAGTGTAAAAATTTTCCGAGGCTTAGCGAAAGTCTTGGAATGTCCGTATGATCATATGTGCAAAGGCAAATTGTTCGAAAACATCCATAAAATATTTAGCATCGATGGGACTTTGTGAGCTTTTGAATTCTCTGGAAAATCTCCATCTCCAGAACGGATTAATTTTTCGACTTTTCGACATCATGGGTACAAATTTAGTTACCTCTCCAGATTAGCGTGAGCTAGCATAATCATGGAAACTGGAAATAACATAAACTGTATTTTTTCTGTACCAGTAAGAGGAGCACCTGTGAACATTCTGCACGTGAGAGAGAAAAATGCAAAGCAATGTACCAGAAAACATCTATTTTTTCGATTTAGTTGTATCATCATGGATTTTGAATGCACTAAGGCGAGTGATGAACTGAAAAATGAGGGGAGTCATTTATCATAAATTGATAGCTGCGTTACAAACAAACCAGAAATTAAGGGTAAAATTTATACATGAAGCCCATTCTTGCAGTTGTAAGAAAGCGTTAAAATGTTTTTTCCCAGAACATATATAGAAAATTGAAAAGATCCTTGCAACTGCAGCATACATGAATGTGTGAATACAAGATGAGCGCAAATATTTGGACAAAACACGCACCGCGTTTGAAGTCGAGGAGGAACCAGCGGTAGCAGAAGTAGAAGTGGGAATAGTCGCCTTTCGACTGCATTAACTCGAACATTTCCGAGTCCAGTATCTGGATGAGGGATCTGAAACAAGGAGTCAAGGCTGATAGAATGCGTTGCATCATCCATAATTTATGATATTGTCCGAGCAGATCACGAACCACGGCTAGACTGAAGTGAATAGAATTAATTACAACCCTAAAATTTTGCCCCATTTCAACTTTCTCTCATTTCTCAGCAGGTATCCTGCCGAGATTTGAAGCGCACATAGACAGGGTTTCATTTGATTTTGATAGATCAAATATTTTAGGGAATAGCCAGTCTAAAAGTTGGTGATCTCTTGGGGAAAAAGGTTGTTCCTATGCTTCAAAACTAATTCTTAATCCAGATGCAATTTTCTCGAGGCAAAATAATAAAGTAAATCTCTAAATGAGGCCAGCCGAAGCTTTGATGCTTCAAACGTGCAAATTACTCCTCAATTGTGCACAAAGGTGGAAGTGAGTAGCAGTAGCCGGAAGTGGCCTGCAGTTCAGTAAACATTTTTGTGTGTTCATTATTCTACATTAAGTACACTTAATACAAGTCTAACTCTTCCATAAGTAGGTCATGCCAGACTACTTCTTCCAAGCTCCTCGTCGCCACGCACTTCTATCGTTCTACCAATACAATACCATGCAGATATTAATGAAAAATTTCAACAACTGTTTTAGCTTTGACCTTATCCTTTGTATACTCACCTAGACAACGTAAATTGTTCCACATTGAATAACGTATAGCTCACGGCGAA
Organism: Platorchestia sp. MABIK; assembly: GCA_014220935.1. Classification (NCBI taxonomy): domain Eukaryota; kingdom Metazoa; phylum Arthropoda; class Malacostraca; order Amphipoda; family Talitridae; genus Platorchestia; species Platorchestia sp. MABIK. Next base: position 43,731 of record JACJUY010003404.1, read on the forward strand.
GAAGTGCTGCCCTTCTCACCACCATGAGGGAAGTTGAAGGTCTCTTACCCACCTCATGTTGGCGAAGTACTGGTCCATCTGACAACCATGAGGGAAGTTGTAGGTCCTGTACCCACCTCATGTTAGCGGAGTGCTGGTCCATCTGACCCCCATGGGGGAAGTTAGTCTCGTACCCACCTCATGTTGGCGAAGTGCTGGTCCATCTGACCACCATGGGGGAAGTTGGCCGTCATGCGGACCATGAGCTGCTGGAAGCAGGAGTAGGTGAGCGCCTCGTCATCGAAGACCACCAGCAGGGGCGCCACCAGGTCGCACATCCCCTGCAGGTAGCCGGTGCTCAGGTGTTCCCACACGTACCTGGTTTTAATGGAGGAAAAGATAATGAAGGAAATCAACTTAATCAATAATACAGTGATAACGAATGATTATGTATTCTATAGAAGTACTCACCTTATAAGTTCAAATCTAAATCCGAGCGCTCGCTTGTTTGAATCCATAATTAAAAAAATTGCTGATTTGAATTCCTTGATTACGGATGGTAAAAAACGTCTATTAGGCGTCAGAAACTGTTAGACAGCATTTCAGTTAGCAATAGTTATCATGTGCGTAAACAATAAATAAGAGGAAATAATGTGTGATAACTAATTAATGAATTACACGAATGCTTTTACCGTTCTGAAATTACGCATTTTAAGTGCGATTTGGGGCGAAAAATCATTAATAATTAAAACGCAAACGAACCAATGTATATTTCACCATGATAAATTTAATAATTCATCTCTGAAATTAGATCTATCGTTATTATTGAAATTGTGGACCGCATCAATGAATCTACAAAATTGAAAACTTAATAATTGTTTATTAGGTCCTTGATCGATATTAGATGCGGCTCTTGCAGCGCCACAGGTACATGGAGAATTTTTATTATTCAATATTATCCTGATTAGAAAATCGCATTTCCATTACTATCATACAATTAGTTCCTGGTTTCAGAAAAAGGGGTTGGCTGACTTCAGTACCAAGGCACAACAAAAAACAAATTTGTAAATGGATATTCCTCAGCGGTTCACTACGTATTATCAGAAACTGTCAGTAGCTTGGAAACTCACGCAGACTTGAGGTTTCATGCCTGGTTGAAAGAACGGAAACTGGCATCTAAATAATCCTATTTGAGAGGGCTTTGTGAATATGTAGAGGTGCAGGCCCATTTCTCCTTGTCACTTCTGGTATTATGACGGAGATGCGAGATATAAAGGACACTTAGTGAATAGGAAGAAGCGAAGGCCAATTTTTACAAGTCGCCTCTGAAGTTATCACTTTACTCGCGCTGTACAGAGCCCTTTGTGAATACATAGATAGAGGCATAGGACAAATTTTCCTCGTCTCATCTGGAGTTAAAATGACGGAGACAGGAGCTGAAACGCAATGCTCAACAAACGCAATTCGCCAGTTCGCCTCACGTGCACATGACGTTGCGCAGCTTCTCCAGGTTGTCGGGCGTGAAGTACCAGTAGTTGCGGTCGCAGCGCTGCACGTCGTTGTCGATTCGGTGCAAGTTCAGCCCAAACTCTTCCAGTAGCTCCGTCTGTTGGTAATATTTTGTTAGCAAATTAGTTCAATAGGACAGGTAAGCACTCATGCTTACCGGGTGCACATGTCTTACTTGTTCAATATGACACCTGCGTACTCATGCTTACCGGGTGCGCATGTTTTATTTGTTTAATGAGACACTTGCGCATTCATGCTAACCAAGTGTGCATGCTTCATACTTGTTCAATATGTCACTCACGCTTATCACTTGCTTTCTATTCAAAATGACACTTGCGCACTCGGTGAGCTCGAATGGCACATGCAAACTAATGACTCACGGAAAATATGACAAAGACAGATTCATTACGAAAAACATTCGAAACAAATTCATTAATGGTGATAAATCATACGCAAGTGCACAAATTCACACGTCTTCGTATCTGTGAATATTTCCAAATGCTAGATGGGTCTTGTGTGTGTTTGTGTGTGGGTATTGCACTCCTCTACCATGAGAATGGTGAAAAGGTACGCAGCTAAAATAAATATAATGATATTTCAACTAACTGCGATGCTGGTTAAGAGCTGGGAAAAATAAATTGCCTTTGAAAGTAAACTGTTTTGAACTGGTAAAAAAAATCCCTTAATGAACCTTGTGACAGCAGGAAGCGCATTTAAACTTTGCCCTCTTCCAATTGGTTTAGTGCTCAAACCTTAGGATGGTTTCGCAAGGAGCCTACTCAATATCCTCGCAGAGATTACGAACATTGAAGGAAATAAGGAAGGGGACAGACGGAAAGTAGATTGGCCAAACAGACTGAGTAGAGTGACCTTGCAGACAGGGTGAATTGATCTAACAGACTGACCGAGTAGACAGGTAGACACACCAGACTGACTGAGTAGACACGTAAACAGACCGAGTAGACAGGTAGACCGACCGAGTAGACAGGTAGACCGACCGAGTAGAGAGGTAGACCTACCGAGTAGACAGGTAGACCTACCGAGTAGACAGGTAGACAGACCGAGTAGACAGGTAGACAGACCGAGTAGACAGGTAGACAGACCGAGTAGACAGGTAGACAGACCGAATAGACAGGTAGACAGACCGAGTAGACAGGTAGACAGACCGAGTAGACAGGTAGACTGACCGAGTAGACGCCGCCGCCGTGCGAGGAGGAAGGCGAGATACAAGACGACCGGGAGTCGATGCTGTGGCGGTCCTGACAGTCGTCCACTGCTAGCTGATCCTTGCTGTCAGCGTGACTGCCGTCAGCCAGCGTGGCGTCGTCAGCCAAGTCGTCTGCACCGCCGCCGCCAGCTGACGCCTCGTCTGTCGTCAGCTCGTCTGACACGGCGCTCACTGTGTGGCACACGTGGCGGGAGTGTGACGGTGTGCCATGTGTTTTATGGCATGTGTTGTGTGGCATGTGTTGTGTGGCATGTGTTGTGTGGCATGTATTGTGTGGCATGTGTTGTGTGGCATGTGTTGTGTGGCATGTGTTGTGTGGCATGTGTTGTGTGGCATGTGTTGTGTGGCATGTGTTGTGTGGCATGTTTAGATGCGTAATGTGTTAATGTGTAGTGTGTTAATGCGTAATGCGTTAGTGCGTATTTTGCTTCTAGAACGAGAAGATGTCAGAGTAAATATGTAAAAATGGATAATAAGTATTAACGGATGAATGTACTTATAGGTATATTGGTAAATGAGTAAATCTTTTATGTGCGAATTTGTTAAAACGTAAATAGAGAAACTGAAAAATTAATGCCTATTTGCATACGTTCGCTCTTATATATATAATCTATGTATATAAGAATCATAATTAATAAAATTGAAGTTTAGTGACGGACTACAAAAAATAACCGTCTCTTCCTTTGTGGTTTATAAACTAACAATTGGATTTCAACTGAACGACGAAGAAAGAAAGAGCTCTCTCGTAAACCCACAATCTTTTTAGGAGTTCCTCTTTGAATTGGCACTTGTCCCGCATTTTCCCTGTTAAAGTACAAATTGGAATAACATAAAAATTTTTATTGCACTCTCAAATGCGAAAAACACTATTTTCAACCTTAAATATAAGAAGTATGCTCAAACGTTCACCAAAATCATAAACGAACACCCTGGTCTATGAAGGTGACACTCTAACTAGGTGCGCAAATATTTTTCCAGCATAGAAATTAATACTGTAGCGTACGAGAAATATTTCTCTAAAATCTAAATCCTGCGTAGACTCCTAGGACCAAAAATCAGACTCCTAATAAATGTTTATAAAAATCAAATAATGTAGTTTATTACACGATCTGGCTCTAAACAACACAAACTTATTGCATAATTTATGAGCCAAGCCCCTGTTTTTGAAGGGAGAAAACCCTAGGAATAGAATGCAAGATAATCAAACACGAGAAGAGCTTCAACATTTCGCACCACTTGATATCTTACACCTTTAGAGACAATGTAGGATAATCTATGTTAAGGTTTCAATGGAAAATTACTGTTCAACACGATGTGACATTTGATCAGAAATTTGCAGCAGGTTCAATTGACAAATATGATACATAAGCTTGGAGGAAAAACAAACTATCGCGCAGGATAGTTTAAAAAAGACACAGTTTCATTGTAATTTAGTACAGCGTTGAGAGGTGTGCCTTTATGCTGGCCAATTTTTAAAGTCTAAGCTTCAATCAATAACATATGACCTCTAGGACCACTCACAATCAGGCAACCTTCCACGGCCGCCAGATACAGAGTGGCCTGTGTGGTTATTTTTTGTGAAAGAAGCTCAAACATAATGGAATTAGGTCAGAAAAAGGCTAATTTGGCCATTGAATTATGGTAAGGCGACTTATTAATTAAAATAACATATTATCTGCGACTAATTCAATACCAGCAACGCCAGAAGGTACACAATTAAACTGTCCGGATTGCCTCATTTTCTCTCGCCTAGCACGACGGAACCTTTTGTCCTTGTTTTTATTCATCTTTTCCAGCAACCCAGGTGCTTTATACCGACTTCATTGACGAGTGTATCCAACATTTTATGCGCATTCGACGTTCTTTAATTTCATTTTATTGATCCAGTGAACAACATAGCTGACACAATACGACATTGGGATCAACCCATGTCAAGTTACAGCTTTGCTCTTGCAGAAATATGGGTAATCTTTATAACTCCCCTCATTTTGTTTCATTGAGAAGAAACATAAGAAAATGAAAATGACGGGTCAAGTATCCACTATCCTCTCATGATGTCTTGCATATGGAATGTCCGTTTCTCCACGAGTAAGAGAAGCAGATAAATGACAGATAATGCATATCTTATAGTTACCGAGCAGAGCCCCTACGACTCAACATCCTGGTAATTAAATGTATTACTAATTCCTTGGTAAATAGCTGTGAGTAACTAACTACGAAGAAACTTAGCTATTTGAAAATATATTTCAGATATAAACCAGCATAGTCAACAGCAGAAAAAAGTGCAGGTAAGACATGCTTTTATTTAAAAGGAAGGCTTACTTGGAAAAAAATTCAAACTCTTACGCTGTCATACCACGCCATACAGGGAATAAGTTTTCATGCGGATTAGAAAATGCGAAGACAAATGCGAAAAGACAAAGCAAGCAAACAAGCATCACCAATTTCAAACTCCTGTGCATGTAGTGAGGTTAGGGAAACAGTGCAGGAAGCAGAAAACCAGCAGAATGCCACAGCCAAAACATAAGCCAAAGTACTCACAAAATAAAAACATGACAGATGGGATTTTGATGCACTCCAATGAAGCAGTATACCACCACCAAAATATGGGCGTGAAATATACCCGATACACATACAGTGAAAGAAGGGACGACAGAAGTCAATCGTAATTCGAAAAAAAACAATACATAGATGTGCAAATCTACATGTGTTCCTAGCAGGGAATGTTTCAAAAGCGGTATCAGAAGAACGAATTGTTAGGTTTTTCTTTTGTGCAACTCTAAGTAAACTCGAATCAATCTACATGAAGCGAAGAAATATTTTTCAACTTGACCCGACTTAATTCATGGCTTTAGAAATTTTCTCAAAAATTCTTGAATTTATTCCGCGTTGCCCGTGATTTGGATTCTCTTCCAACAAGCGGACGAGAGGACGTGTCGGCTGCTGGACTCGCACAACTGACGCTAAGTTTGTGGTAGTAAACAAAGTTCCTGAATTTCTAGTGAATACTGAAAAAAAGATTTTTTAAAACTTGATCCAAAGCAGATGAAGTTTATAAATACTGAGCAGCGTAGAAAAATCCCTCAATTTTACGATCATTTGAAAGTATTCAATACAACCGCAAAACTTTGTAGCTTATGTGTATTTCAAGACTTTCTTTTGTGATGGTATCGAAATTACATGAATTTTTTTCAACCATTCGCAATGCGTTTCATGAAAAATCAAAGGCTAGATTTGGTCGAAGAAGATCGGAATATGGTGCGAAAGAAACATACAAATAAGCGTGAAAAGAATCTCAACAGTCAATCAAACGACAGAAGGTAAGAGAAATAAAAGGAACAAGAATATATCTGTGTTGAAAATAGATGAATGAAGACGGGAGACGAAAAAAGCAGAGGCTACAGACCTCGAGGATCATCAGAAGATTCCAGAGAGTGGTGTCCACTGTCAAGAGATCGTTTGCTAAGCACAACCAAAGGTGTGGTGGGCGAGGCCGTGTTTCCAAGAACACCCTTACAGGGCAGCTCTTTTGCTGCAACAACAACGGGAGAACAGCGATAGCGATGTGACGCATCAAGGCTTGTGCTTTAGCGAGGCCCGCACAATCACCGCTCCAATGTCTCATAGGTACAGAAGGATTACCTTCAGATGATGTTCACAAGGAATTGAAAGGTTTAATTTCAAAAGAAGATAGATATGAATTATGTTTAAAGTCTTTGGTTCAGTATCAGTCGAGCGAAACTCGTATCACTTGAATTAGTACCTGGGTTGAATTGAATATTTCAAGCGTCAAAAATTCGAAGGTCAAAGTCATCTTACGAGATAAAATGAATTCAATTTCAACTTATTAATTCGATTAAAAAGTCATTCTTGAGACGAGGCACCGGAGCGGTGACATTGCAAGCAAGAGTATAGCTACACCAATCGTCACATGGGAGTCACTCAACAAACACAAGGACATGTTCACTACTGAAACTCGGCAATTCTGCAGAACTGAAACAGTGTGCAGTCAACGCAGGGCAGAAGAAGTTAACTACTAACAGCGTCAGCTACACAGGCTTTAAGGCTATTCCAGTGGGTCTCAACCTTAGTTAAATTGCCTTAAAGTTTGTCATTTGGGAGGCATCAGTTTAGCGACAGCGTCCAACAGGAAAATATTTCGAGCTTCGTACAAAAGAATGGATTCAGTAGAACGTCAGCACTATTGGAATTAAAAAGGTGAAATAGCAGCAGCAATGCAGCCAATGCAACCATGACTATTCATCTCGAAATCGGGTTAGTTTTTCAGACTAAAATTAGTGTTCCATTTCAAGGTATCTGAACAAGAAGAATAAGGTTGAGATCCACTGAACTAAGGAAAAGGCTGCATTCTACACAAAAATGAACACATATTAGGTCAGCACGGACTAGAAGTGAAATACAGTGAGGTAAGATTAGAAATTATACAACACACCACCTATGCGGTCGTATTTTTACACGTAGTGACCTTCTCCATGTTTAATGAGTGCTCAGCAAGCTACTTGCCGCAACCCGCTCTTAAGCCACTTAAAAAAAAACGTTTGTGAACATACAAACATAAAATAGCTGAAGAGAATTGCGGTAAACTACTCGAAGAGAAATAATAAGTGAAGTAATCATAATACAAAATACACGAAATTGCCCAGATATTGCCATCAATTGAGATATAAGGACAAAGTTGCATAATCTCTTTGTTCAGTTGCTATTAACTCACTAGTTTCTGCGGTAATAAAGATACTGAGCGAAGTTATAATCTCACATAAGCACACGATCTAGAATCGCAACTTTATATCCACACTCCATACTACTGAAGCTTCTCAAAAACACGTGCAGATTTAGTGACCATCAACAAAATCCAGCAAAAAAGTATTTTCATAGTGATGTGAAATAATCTATAGAGGTGGTTTAGCCTAAAGCCATAACTTCGTCATCGATCGGTGAATTTTCCTGAAAAGCAAACAGGAACTATTCATATCCGGGAACTGGGATTTCATATGTTCACTTCGCGTTTTGATTCCAGGTGAGATTCGCTCGCACGCAATCTCAATGCAATGAACTTGGATTCAAAGAGTTGATAGTACATTTTATATATAAGATGTGCAAGTAGAACTGATGAATGTACAGAACTGATAGTATGTTTTAAATAAACCGGTTTAGTAATCAGATAAAATAGTCAAAAGTTTGTGAGAGACTACTATCGTAATAGATTCATTCCGCTCTACGATAGCGTTGTTTGTTTGTTGTAGGTTTGCTACACCAACCGTGCGAGAAGCCACCACAGGTGGTAAATGTTCTTTTGTGGGAACAAAAATTTTAAATTTAAAAAAAATTATTCACATCTTTTCTTTGATCATTCTCAATTTTTAGTGAAAAGTTCAGTGATGCGCTCTGACAAGTGTCCGCCGATATACGTTTAAACGCGCGTTTTGCGAAACTTTCAGACACTTTAGACGTGCCGTAATGTGTCATGCGTGAGAAAACGTTACCAAACCTAGCATGGGAACTTGTTGACGACAGACTTGCCGGACATTTGATAGGCCGTTTGCAAAAATTTCAAAAAAACAAATCCTAGAGAGATAACATAAATGAACCACACAAGTTTTCGTAAACTAATCCTTTCGATACGGATTTGTTTCTACGAAAGCAAGTTTGTGCTGTTCTGGCCCTTAGTATGCATCTAATTATACATAAAAAATAGAAACATAAGTAGGCAATTAGGTCATCTGAAACTTATTATTATAGTACTAGGGTCCAGCATGGTACACTAGGCGACCTGACGCATCTCATGATCACACTAGGCTACCTGATGTGTATCATGATCCCACTTGGCTACCTGATGTGTATCATGATCACACTAGGCTACCTGATGTGTATCATGGTTACACTAGGCTACCTGATGTGTAGCATGATTACACTAGGCTACCTGATGTGTATCATGGTTACACTAGGCTACCTGATGTGCATCATGGTTACACTAGGCTACCTGATGTGCATCATGGTTACACTAGGCTACCTGATGTGTATCATGGTTACACTAGGCTACCTGATGTTTTTCATGGTTACACTGGGCTACCTGATGTGTATCATGGTTACACTAGGCTACCTGATGTTTATCATGGTAACACTAGGGCCCAGCATGGTACACTAGACTACCCAACCCATACCATGGTTACACTCAGAAGAAGTGGAGGCATCAACTTACAGAAGCTCTGGGTGTCGTCGTGTGTGGTCACAGAGCCGGCCTCCCTCAGGTCTTCCGTCGTCCCGTCAGGAGTGATCACGCATGGCTGCCCACAACGCTGCGTTACACACCGAGTCGCTAGGGCTCTGAAGTTAAATGTCTTCGCTCCATTGAAATGCTAATTTTATAAATTCAAGTGTCACAATTTCAGCCAATGTACACGACTAGTATGATATATTTTATGTACCTGTGTAAGGCTAGTTTACCAAAAAACTGTTGGACCGGAGGAGCTACTGCCAAAAATTTCTAAATTATCTCAAATTTACGAGTGGAAAAGTAAGAAGTACATAGGCGTGGACTGCTATATTTCCTAAAGTGACTGACGACTGGCTTACTTTTCAATTCACACACAGTACAAATTACCTTAGATCACAAAAGTTAGTTTAAATCTCCCTAACCACAAAAAAGTGCGCCCAATAGAGGCAGGCGTCATTTAGCATGGCATTATGGGAACCGGGAATCTTCGCTCAAGGTGTGCCCCCATACTCTGTGCATAGAAACCGTGAGATTGAAAGAAGTTCATGAAACCAGAAAAAAGTTGGAGAAGGAAGCAATAGGTACTGAAGAAGGGAGAGCATTGAACCTAGAAAAAAATCGTCTGTAACAAAACAAAAAGCCCCATTCTATTTCAATATAAGTAAGGCTTACCCAATCTCCTGCTTGAGATCTAACACCTTCCCTTGAAATTGTCCATAACGATAGATTCAATGTTGGTATTTAGCACGAAAATAGTAAAGTGGGGACAGCTATAGTCAACAACTCGGTAAAAAATGCTGGTGATGATTAAAATAGAAAATGACAACTTCTAGTCATTCATACACATTCATTTACGGCAAGCATAACTTTCAATTCTATGGATGACTTCACATTAACTCAATCGTAGCATCCCAGGATAAAGTAGTATAAAATAAACTCTCATCCCATGTTCGCCCACTTCACATTACTCATATAAACAGAGAAGCAAGGTCAATGCGAACTGAAATGATGTAAAGAGCCTTTAGAGTTCAGAATATCTCGTCGTTATGGAAAGCCCCATGTAAACAACCTCTTCATTCCGTATACTGTATACAGAACACGTCCACGTACCGGAGAGTTAAACGAACTCTACATCTCGTAAACTGTATACAGAACACGTCCACGTACCGGAGAGTTAAACGAACTCTTCATCCCGTATACTGGAAACAGAACACGTCCACGGGCCGGAAAGTTAAACATCCCGTATTCTGTATACAGAACACGTCCACGGGCCGGAAAGTTAAACGAACTCTACATCCCGAATACTGTATACAGAACACGTCCACGTGCCGGAAAGTTAAACGAACTCTATATCTCGTATACTGTATACAGAACACGTCCACGTACCGGAGAGTTAAACAAACTCTTCATCCCGTAAACTGAAAACAGAACACGTCCACGTACCGGAGAGTTAAATGAGCTCTTCTTCCGTGTTGAACACTTCGATAATCTTATACTCACCGGACTGAACATCTCATCGATGGAGGAGTCTTTGCTGTTAGTTTTCTTGCTGCACACAGACGACTCCTCCCCACCGGCGTTGTTGCTCACATCGAGCAGCTTGCTCGCCACCTCGCCACCAGGCACGCCGCCGTTCCACTCCTGAGCGTCACGAGGTGTCAGGGTCGAGGTGGAGTCTTTGGGCAGCTTGCTGAGGCTGGTCTTCCTGCTGGGCGTGCTGTGGGAGTCGCCCCCGTCCCTGCTCTGAATCGCTCGTGTTGCGTCTGAGTCGCCTGAGTCGAAGCTCGAGGTGTCCGGCTCGAACACCTGGTGGGTTACGACGCTGGATCATTTTGCGAAGCTGATGAGATTGTAATTTGTTGATTAGCAAGATTAACAAGTTAATGCTATTGTAACTTACTAACTTGTACCTTCTAAAATCACACCAACAACTATACTTTGGATATTTTTTAAATTTTATCGAAAAATAAAGTTCAAGAAAACGAAGCCGTCGCAAAAACTTCGTTACGAACTTATAAAGTCTACGCTTGTCAGTCTACGTACCGACGACTCCCTCTAGAAGCTTCCCCAAATTACCTCGAGATTTTAAGAAACTCTTTTCGAGACATCTCCTAACTTCGTTTTCCTTTGTTTATCGTATTAAAAATTCACATATTTTCAGGGAGATTTTCACTCTAGAAATTCATTGCGAGTTATTGATTGATTTAAGCATAAATTGGTGTACCTGAGGATAATTTAAAATTTTTTCTGTAACACCGATGAAACACACCCTTAAAAGTTTGCTTCTCGCCTACACACCCCTGCACCCGCCGCTGTTCAGCCAGTCTGTATAGATCTTCCGAACTGGACGCATAATCCGGTCTAGACGCATAATTATCATGGGTCTGAACGTATAATCCGTAATTTCCCAACCTATCAACGGAAACCTATTAACTTTGTTTTATCAACTTGATTAACTCGAAGCATCACTCTTTCCCACATCTCAGAGCAGGGTTAAATCTCTAATAAAAAACTTCGGTGACGTGAAAAAATTACCGATTGAGATACTCTAACATCTGTTCAGTCAAAATTCTTCGTCTAGCGCCAGACTGAGGACCGAGTCCACTAGTCATGGCGGAACGTTTACTTCAGTACAGAGTTCCGCTAGTTGAATATCCGAATTTAATATGCCTCACTCATATTACTTTCAATTTTACTCTCACAGATCGTCGTTAGGAACAAAGCCTTTAGCGAAACCTGCGACTAAATCAGGAGAGGAGAGTTTAATTTTATTTTTTCATCCTTTTTGGTTAGCAGCTTTTTGGCGATACAATTTTAAACATAAGCTACAAGTGTAATTTTATCTAATCGCTTTGAAAAGCGAAATTGATGGTGATTAAGTAAGCAACATGTAAAAAGTTGATAAGATCACGACGGAATAAACAAATGAGAACATGCACGATGCATAAAGATCACGCTCACCTTACTTAGTTTAGATTAGTTAGGACAAGCCTCCCTAACCACAACAAATGAGTTAAAAAGAGATCAAAGAGAGAGGCACCATTGAGTTAAGAGTTTGGGGAACAGGAAATCTATGCATGAGGTGTGTTCCTCCACAAGATCCCCTGCGCATACAAACAGTAAGTTAATGAAGAAGGCAATGAAACAAAATAAAAGTCGAAGAAGAAAGTTTACTTTAATGTGCTGAAAAATAGAACAGCATTAAGCCTTAAAAAATGGTCTTAAAAAAATAAAGATCCTATTCTATTTGAACAAAAGGAAGTACTAACTAACTCTCATCTCAGGACCTCACATATTTCCCATGGGAGCGCTATTTCCCATAGATACAATAGTTGTGCACACCTGGGAAGATCCCTATGCTAAATGCCGATTTGCACCATTGCTTCACGAGCTTATAATTAACAGAAATAATTCATAGACCTGTGTGATGTTGGCAGCGACTCTTTTATATTTCGACATGATGAAATAATGGAATTAAGGGAAAATGAATACATTGTACATGAAAGAAAACACTTCATATTCAATTTGACGACAGGAACAGAAAATGAAATCACGTAATGCGACGGCCAATCAAAACGTTTGTGCACCCTACTAATAAACTGCTTTAACTAGCTATCAATATCCTTATTATTGAATTGTGAAAACAATTAAGTCAATATTGATGCATTACATCTTATCTGATTCGCAGCTTCTCCTGCAAAGTCCCAACAATAATTGCGTATTTGCGTAGAATCTTGAAATTTTCTGGCTTCAAAGCCATGCGCTTTACTAGCCACCTACTGAGCCCCGTCTACTAACGCGCCGTCACTAATAATGAGATAAATCGGAGCGTGTTGTTCTCAACAAGGCCTCTGCAAAACACGAAGACATCGAACAAAATGTAAAGATCACCACTGATCTGCGAGCTAGAGTTCTGATGACAGGGTGAAATGCTGGAGTTCTGATGGTTTTATCAAAGCTCACCCTGCATTTGAGAGTTCCCGTGACACTGAACAAAACGCAGCAAAAATCACCTCGTTACTGAGAGTTCGAGTCCCGGTGAGAGGCCGAGAACACTGATCAAAGGAAACTCCAAAGCTCACCTCGTTACTGAGCGTTCGAGTCCTGGTAACAGGAGCCTTGTAGGGGGCAGTTGGGGGCCCCTCAGAGGGAGCTTGGCTCTCCGACACGAGCCGAGCCATGTTGTGGGCCATGGTCTCCTTGTTGCGTTGTCTGATGATGGCCTCCACCGCCAGCCACTCGGACATCGTCGACTCGAAAGTGGCGCGAGTCTGAAGTCGAAAGCAAAATCAGGTATGGCAATTGGTCTTTAAATATTGAAAAATTGAAAGCAGTCTTGGGCTGCTGGTATGGCAATTGGTCTTTAAATGTTGAAAAATTGAAAGCAGTCTTGAACTGCAGTTATGGCAATGGGTCTACACATGTTGGAAAATTGAAAGTAGTCTCGGGATACTTAATCAAACGCGTAGGGAGTTGTACAGTGTCTTGAATTTTGATTATTTCACATACCCCCGTCGCCCGAAACATGCTGAAGAGGGGGAACTGACTATGTATAAAAATTTTTTCAAACACTCATAATAATGAACGCATGTATAATAATACAAATGAAAAATTTGTATGCGATACGAATAACTTTACCTTTTTTCTTTAATTGTGAAAACCTACTGATGACCATCACATGAAAAATGAGTTATAATTTATGCACAGCGAGAGTATTGGGTCTTCATTCCAACAAAATTGTGAGAGTTTCACACATGATAGACAAAAAAAATAATCTGAGAATTAATCGCAAAATTTCAGTGATGAGGCGAATATTCTGCAGAATTAACGTTATGTCCAGAAGCTGAAGCAACTCTTTATTTGCAAGAACTGGAAACCTTGAATTCTGTCAAGACAGAAAACAGATGAAATGTTTGCTTCTTAGGGTCATATCACGATACAAGATTGATACAGTAGCTTGTTTTAGCAACATCCGTATAGAACGTTACAGTATAGTAGCTTGTTTTAGCAACATCCGTATAGAACGTTGCAGAATAGTAGCTTGTTTTAGCAACATCCGTATAGAACGTTACAGTATAGTAGCTTGTTTTAGCAACATCCGTATAGAACGTTGCAGTATAGTAGCTTGTTTAAGCAACATCCGTATAGAACGTTACAGTATAGTAGCTTGTTTTAGCAACATCCGTATAGAACGTTACAGTATAGTAGCTTGTTTTAGCAACATCCGTATAGAACGTTGCAGTATAGTAGCTTGTTTAAGCAACATCCGTAGAGAACGTTGCAGTATAGTAGCTTGTTTAAGCAACATCCGTAAAGAACGTTACAGTATAGTAGCTTGTTTTAGCAACATCCGTATAGAACGTTGCAGTATAGTAGCTTGTTTTAGCAACATCCGTATAGAACGTTACAGTATAGTAGCTTGTTTAAGCAACATCCGTATAGAACGTTGCAGTATAGTAGCTTGTTTAAGCAACATCCGTAGAGAACGTTGCAGTATAGTAGCTTGTTTTAGCAACATCCGTATAGAACGTTACAGTATAGTAGCTTGTTTAAGCAACATCCGTATAGAACGTTACAGTATAGTAGCTTGTTTTAGTAACATCCGTAGAGAACGTTGCAGTATAGTAGCTTGTTTAAGCAACATCCGTATAGAACGTTACAGTATAGTAGCTTGTTTTAGTAACATCCGTATAGAACGTTGCAGTATAGTAGCTTGTTTAAGCAACATCCGTATAGAACGTTACAGTATAGTAGCTTGTTTAAGCAACATCCGTATAGAACGTTCACAAATACACACACTCAAACAGCTCAATGTTGATCATTTACGAGGATATTAATTCACATCAAAATTGCAAGTGAATTACTTATGAATCTTTGAAGTTGTTACAACGCATCGTTAGAATGAACTATTAATAAATCAAATTAAAATTTTGAAAATACATTGTTAGAAGATGCTACACAATGAGTTTCACCTCTCACAAAAAGAGCATTTTCAATGTAGGATGTAAAAATACAAACTATGACATCAACCATCGATAATATTCGAAACGCTAACAATGTAAGTACAAATACCAACAATATCAAGCCATCGATTATATTCGAAACGCTTTCAATGCATGAAAAAATAGCAATAATAACATAAAATCATCGATAACACTTAAGGCGCTATCAATGTAGTCCACTGCACACTTCAGAGTCCGACAGCAACATCAAATCCTCGATAAAGTTCAAGACGCTATCAATGTAGGTACGCTGAACATTTCAGAATCACCTTGATGTCGACAGCGGCGCGCTTCTGCTCTGTGCTGCCAAACCTGTAGTGGCCCAGCAGGTACGGCCACACCTGAACAGTTAGAGTCAGGGGCTTAACGTCTTGTGACTTCACTAAAGAATATCTTATGGCTTCAATCAGAAGTGAATGAAAGAGTGCAGCTTGAAACTAACGACTACAAACTAACACCTATTTACAAAGATGGTTGCTCTTGAACTATTGCATTAGGTAAATAATGATGAATTGGTTGTAAATTGTCGTGAATGAAAGTTTTTTACATTTTCTTTCAGTGTGACTCCCTGGCCACCACAAACGCGATCACTGGGAACAAAGAGAATGAACCCTTTAGACTAGACTTTGAAAAGTGAGTAATAAATGAGCAAGGTGTGTTTGAATATAGGATACCCTGAGCATAGAAAAGTAAGTTGAGAAGGCAGAAGATGAAACGACCAAAATGATATTGGAAAGAGAATCGTGGAAACTAGAAGAATCAGAGCGGGCTAGTAAGGTAGATGTCCCAAAGACCTACATATCTCCAGCTGAGGTAACCTAACAGTATCTCCCCTGATGGCACCTGTTCTCATAGCATAGGATAGACAAACTTATCTAAACTAAGCTTATTGCCTATCTTATGCCTTCGGATTTATCAAAAAAATATTTATTAATAGGTACTAAGCTATATTCCCTCAGAGGAACAGCAAAACTAGGAAATGATGAGCATTGCAACATACAAAATATTAATGTTGCAAAGACGGTAATTGAACGCTCTCGCTCCAAAATAAATATTTTATGAAACAAAAATCTTTCCAAGTACCTTTCTATTATTTTTGGACTGATGAACGCACCGTAATATCTACACAAATGTGTTTTGCAGTGCGTATTGGAAGATAATAAAAATTGACAAAACTGCACAGTTACAAGCTCATGTTTTGACATCAGACTCTGTTTCAACAGACCACAAGTAAGAGTGAGGTGAGAATGAGTGAGACTTGCATACGCAAAAAGATATGTAGATAATAATTGGCAAAGCTGCGTGGTCATATATTGACATCAGACTCTGCGTCAACAGACCATGAGTGAGATGAGAAAGAGTGAGACTAGCATCAGTCAGAAGGGAGTGTGGCGTGAGGTTACCTGCTTGCGGAGCGAATGCTGCATCCCTCCCAGGTAGACTCTGCCCCAAACCTCGGGCTCTCCCATGACGCAACCTCCCTTGCTCAGCTCCCCCCACACCGCCTCCGTCAGGCCTTCCCTCCAGCCTGTGGGGACAGTCTCGGGTCACCGTTCGTAATTTATCTAACTTCTGTCTCAAGCCACCGTGAAGTTTTATGCAATTTATCCAACTTCTGTCTCGAGTCACCGTGAGGTCCTATACAATTTATATAACTTCTGTAACAATCTTCACTGTCATCCAGTTGTCACCAACTGCAGAATGAGGAATGAACTGCTACTCGGCAGTAAAGCCCAGA
This sequence comes from Platorchestia sp. MABIK, assembly GCA_014220935.1. Lineage (NCBI taxonomy): Eukaryota > Metazoa > Arthropoda > Malacostraca > Amphipoda > Talitridae > Platorchestia > Platorchestia sp. MABIK. The sequence continues at coordinate 60,422 of JACJUY010003404.1, forward strand.
AAAAACTTCAGTGTACAAATTTAACCAGAAATGAAACATTTCAAAAATGGATTATAGAAATGAATTTTGAAGCTCCCTGCAACTTGGCAGTGAACTTAACTTTAAAGAACACATGACGACACAAACATGACAAAAAAGTTATACAATACGATACAAGTGTGTTTGCTCACAGACATGAGTTCTTCGAAATCCTTCAAGACGATAAAGAATTAGAAGAGAAAGAGTAACGCACCGGGGGGCGAGTGTTGGGTAATTTTGAAGTTCTTTCCAACTCGCGAGTGAACTTAAAAAAAACTCATCTCAATGAAAACACATCAAAAAAGTAATACAATACGGTACACGTTTATTTGCTCATAGGCATGAATTCTTCGAAATCCGTCTAGAGTCTAGAGTTTAGACTGGAAATGGTCCATCATCATCTAGACCAGAGGTTCTTAACCTTTTTTGGCTAATTTCCCATTTTTTAGTGAGCCAACTTTCCATTCCCCACAACAGCAACTTCCTTTTATATATCTGTGACATTCCTAACCTAGCAGTGTTGTCACTTTTTCCCAAACATGACATACAATACCTCATTATGGTTGTTTTTGTTATTAAAACAGCCTGTAAATGCTTGTGATTTGGTAAATAAGTCAACATCTGGATGTAATTTATTAGATTTTGAAATAATATCGATTTTTTGCGGATAGAAACAAATACACGAAATTCCACACCAGGCAACTCCTCCATTCCCCACCTGTGGGGATTCCCCTCAGGTGAAGAACCGCTGATCTAGACTCTAGACCAGGGGTCTCCAAACTATGGCCCGCCATATAATTGCATCCGGCCCGCCAAACAAATCCCTGTGTAGTGGCCTTGAAAAAATAATTATCGTATGACTGGCATCGCTGAATGAATTTTTTTTTCATTTTTCAGTCCTTCGGCCGGCATGAATGCGGGAAATGTACAATGTGGCGCCCTTACATTGCAAAGTTTGGAGACCCCCGCTCTAGACGGCACAGGATCAGCAGAGCAAGAGCAACACACCGGAGGGCGAGCTTGGGTTAATTTCGAAGTTTCCTGAAACTCACAAGTGATTTTAAATCCGTCAAGAGTACGATAAGGATCATAAGAGACGAGCAACAGACCGGGGGCGAGTGTAGGGGCGGCGGAGAGGGGGAGCACGAGGCCGGCGAGGTGGGTCCGTACGGTGCGCAGGTGGCGGCAGTGCGCCAGCCACCCGTAGAACGCGCGCGAGATGATCTGCTGCTTCATGGTTACGCACACCAGCTTCAGAGAGTCGCTGAACGCACAAAAATATTGCTCTATCATCGTGGTGCACAACTATGCCTTAATACCAGCTTAAGAGAGTCGCTGCAAGCACAAACATAAAACTCTGTCATCGTACTGAACTATTATGCCTTAACTTTTAGGATAAAGTAGGTTTTTTTATGTGCTGTAACATTTGAGATTAATCAGCCTTTTTCTCCTATGCTATAACTTTTAGGGTATGTTAGCCTATTTTGTCAACGTCATAACTTTTAGGATAAATCAGCCTATTTCAATTATGCCATAACTTTTAGGATAAATCAGCCTATTTCAATTATGCCATAACTTTTAGGATAAATCAGCTAATTTCATTTCTGCCATAACTCATCATGATATGGTGATGAAACCTTCCAGACACAACCACTTTTTCCAGTGATACCAAATCTTCTTTGAGACATTCACACAGCAGAATCAATTATGATTACATTCAGTCATTGCCCCAATTACCACTCGAAAAGAAATAAAGGTTACTATGTATCATTTTAGCTTGTGACCAATAATAGTTTATTATGCTTAAATTCACTTATAACCATAGTTACCACTCGAATACAAGTCAAGGTTACAACATGTCATTTGAACCAATGCTCAATAATTTACGCAACTATATTGCAAAATAACGACAAACAGCAACAGCACAGCACTTGCTCGCTTCAGGATTAGCAATGATTTTTGCTAGACTCTCGTTTTCGCCTACGTTGGAAGGGCGTTTTCGTCTACTTTGGAAGGGCAATTTTTCTGCTACAGGTCAAGGTTACTACACGCCATTTCAACCAATGCTCCATACCATCTACAACTATACTGCAAAATAACGACAAACAGCAACAGCACCGCACCTGTTCGCTTCAGGATTAGCAACGATCTTGGTGGACTCTTCGTTGTTTTCCTCAAGTTCGGAAGGGGTATTTTTCTGCTGCTCCTTTTGTTGTTCCTGCTGCTGCTTGTGCTGCAGCGCGAGCTGCTTCTGCTGCTGCATGTACTTCTGTGAGTCGGAGAGGAGCCTCTGCTGCGCCTCCTTCAGGCTGAGCTGCTGGGCAGCGTCCATGCAGGGCGCGGACTGGGGCGTGGGGGTGAGGGGGGGGAACAGCTCCGACAGGGACTCCCCCAGCGAGAGGGATTTGGAGGAGGAGGTTGAGGAAGAGTTGGAGGAGAGCCTGGGGATGCGCGGGAACCAGCTTCCCGCTGTGGAGGGGGTGCGCAGCAGCGTCGACATGATTTCCGAGTGACCTGCAAGAAATCGAGAAATAAATAAATAAATAAAGAAATAAATAAAGAAATAAAGAAATAAAGAAAGAAAGAAAAAAAAAGAA